>OVAU01001161.1:5327-15890 GCA_900406315.1 Biscutella laevigata subsp. laevigata
AGACAAATTGACTTAAAATAAGTTAATAAATAGTCAACTTTTTTACCAATATCAAAATAAAAAATATTAGATTGGATAGGTTTTGGTGTAAATTATATATTTGATTTGGTTAAGTTAATAAACATCATTGACGAAAAAAAACTGAAATTGAAAAAATATTTGTTAAATAACTAACGTATCATTGATTAAAGACGAAAAATGAAAGATATATATATATATATATATATATATATATATATTTATTACTTTATATTATCAAATGACTTTATTTTTTAAAAGACTCAGTATTCAGTAATGTTACTGGCTACCATGAATACTGATATTTTATTTTTAATATTGAACTAATATTCATTTAAAGAAAATTCCAACGAATAAACATTATTTAGAAATCATAACTTTTAAGATTTGACAAAAAAAAAATCAAACTGGACCAAAAAATACTTACTCGAATCAGAATTAACATATGAAAATATATGAACGGATCTTATACAAGTATTATTTCGAATATGGATAAAGTACGAATTCGAAATTCATAGTATTATCCTAAAGATTCGAATATAATCCGAAATATTATATATTTATTATTATTTTAAAATATTGGATATATTTTAGTGGTTAATATTAATTTTGTAGATATATTTTTTCAGAATTTTTGTTTTAGATATTTAAAATATTTTTCACGTTTTGTTATGAAATTTATGTTTATCTTTTATATTTTTAGTAAAAATAGTTTAGATTTTTGTTCATTATTAAATTTGAATATTTTAAATATTTTTGATTGAAAATATTCGACTCCAACATGAATCTAGAAGAATCTAAAAGTATTTTGTTACCCCGAACTTGATTTAAATTTAGAAGAATCTAGACTATTTCCGAACCAAAAAAAAATAAAATAGTTTATTAAATCTTCCAATATAAATCTAAAAACTTAAAACCAGAATGGATTAAAACGGAACCTGAATCGGTACACGTTCACCCCTAATGACTTCCGTAAAAAGATCTTAGAATAATAATTTTAATCGTAATTATCTACTCCCTCTATTCCTCAATAGATGTATTTTAAATTTTTATTTTTGTTTCATTTTAAATGATGTTTTCGATTTTCAATGTAAAAATTTAAAGCAAAAACTCATTAATATTATGTAGTATGATTTTTGATTGGTTAAAATAGATGAAATTAATGGTGTTTTTATGAAAAAGAGATAAATTAATTGATGTTTTGTATTTTATTAATGTGAAAAAACCTTAAAATTAAGTATCGAGGAACAACAGAGGGAGGAGTAATAAATATAATTAACCTCAGAGATTTTCTTAGAGGTATCTTTCCTCGCAGCGTCACGGCCGCTTGTCTCCAAGTTGTCTTGGGACTCATCGACGATTCACAAATTCATATAAATATATATATTCTTCTCGTAGCCGAATCATAAATTTCCGGAGCAAAACAAAATAAATTGAATCTTGTTGTTGAAAAAGTACCCCAAAACTTGTTTCTCAATTCTCTCTTCTTGCCCTTTATAAACACACAATCTCTGAAGCTAATTTGATCCAAAAGCGTTCGTCTTTCCTCTTCGTTTTCCGGTGTTCATCATATTCAAGGTAGGAAGAAAGGGTTTGATTTCTTTTGCTTTTTAGATCGTTTTTTATAGTTTTCATTGGTTTATTCTGAGATCTGTGTTTATGTTTCCAATGTTGTGTTTTGTTTTGATGAATCTGCATTTGGGGTTTTGACTGTTTCTTCAGAAAACATGAAGGTCTCATGTTAAAGAGAAGATTTGTTTCTTTGTTTTTTTTTGGTTTTGATCACTTATTTTGTGCTTGTGCCATTGCTCAGGCTGAGTTGTGTCTTCTTGGAAGCATAGAAAATCTCTATGGTGAGCCTCTTTTGGCACGATTCACTTCGTTGCTGTTCTTTTGTTCATAGATTTCTCACCTGATGTATTGTTCTTAGGGAGAAGCACCAGCTTTCTTTGTTGATCATCTGGAGAATGAACACATCAATGGCTTTGGTGTAAAATCCGAACCTGGAAACAAAGATACAACAGTGGAGATTGGAGATCAATACGTATGCCTCAATTTGATGTTTTTGCATGTGAATCTACTCTTAATTCTTCTACCTTGATTTGATTTGAGGTTTTGTCTTTACAGTATGTGATTGGTGGAAATCATGAAGGGAACCCATTGTTCCTTGGGATTAAGATTCATGACAAAATCACTAACAAATGGTGTGTGTTCTTTGATGATATCTTGATATTAAGGGTGGAATCTTACGGATTTGAAGTCAATTTGGGTGTTTTCAGGTCTAGTCCCACTGTTCTTGGAACAGGCCCTAAACCCTGCAAAGACTACTCAGCCATTGTTCTTAAAGAAGGTCGGATCTTGGTAATAAAGAAAGATTCAGCTTCTGATGACTCCATTTGGTTCCTTGAGGTTAGTAGTTTGGAGATAATGAAGTTGCTTGTATAAATTTTTGGGGTTTCTCATTCTCATATGTTTGAGTATTCATATAGGTTGATACTCCTTTTGTCCGGGAACAAAAGAAATTGCTGGGAAAAGAGGTTGTTGCGTGGAGTAAAGGAGTGAGAGGAAATGCTGAGAAGCCTATTGTTATAAGTGGTCCTTCTGGAGTTGGAAAAGGAACTCTTATATCGATGCTTATGACAGAATTTCCTTCAATGTTTGGATTCTCTGTGAGCCACACAACTCGTGCTCCGAGGTGTATGGAGAAGAACAGTGTTCATTACCATTTCACTGATAAAACAGTTATGGAGAAAGAAATCAAAGATGGGAAGTTTCTTGAGTTTGCTTCTGTTCATGGTAACCTCTACGGAACCAGCATTGAATCCGTTGAAGTGGTGACAGATTCAGGAAAGGTAGTGACAAAGATCCATCTTATGTATCATCTCTTTCATGCCATTGATACTAAAGTGATGAAATCAATTTTGTGTGCAGAGATGCATTCTTGACATTGATGTTCAGGGAGCGAAGTCTGTGAAGGCGAGTTCTCTTGATGCGATATTTATATTCGTATGTCCTCCTTCAATGATGGAACTCGAAGGTCGACTCCGTGCCCGAGGAACTGAGACAGAGGAGCAGATTCAAAAGCGACTTAGAAACGCTGAAGCAGAGATCAAAGCAGGGAAATCTTCAGGCATTTTTGAACATATTCTGTATAATGACAATCTTGAGGAATGCTACAAGAACCTTAAGGTGAATTTACAAGCCTTTTCTTAAGATCAAATTCCTTTTAAACCACACTTCCAATTCAATGGCTTTCTGTAACTAACAGAACCTCTTGGGGATAGACGATGAAGTTCCTGTTAATGGCGTAGAAGGTAATAAAACCGAAGATAAAGACAAAACGTATACTGATTAGGTAGGAAAATAAGCTTAACGAGTTTTGTGATTGTTTCTACAAGCAGTAGAAGGGATCGATCTTCCAAAGGAGCACACAGTAAGCAGGATGGAAGACAAGATTGTGATTCAAGAAACAGGAGAAGCAAGCAAGAACCACATGTAAGCGATTTAACCTACGTATGTTCTTGGTTTCTCTATAGAGTTTGTCAATGAAATGTCTTTTGGTGGAACAGGATTGTGTTGGATTTGTCTTCAATTAACGGAGGAGCACCAGGAAGAACAAGAGGGATTGTTTTGGACGCAGTTCAGTCAAATTAGATGATGACGAAAATTGCTCTTTGTTTCTTTTCTGAAAGGTAGTGTTATGCGATCACTAGATAGGTAACTGATGATGATGATGATGATGATGATGGTTACTATGATTTTCAAGGAAGTCATGATCTCTTTTGAGAGACGGTGGAATAAGTTTTTTTTTTTTGTTTTGTTCACTTTTACTGAATTTTTGAAAGAATCCATTCTTTTAGTGTTATTAGGACATAAAAAGAATCAATCTCTGCAAAAGTTCTCTGAGATTCCCTAACTCAGATAGGACAACCAAAGAAATCTAACACTGAATCAGGGATAAATAATGAATTGATCCCACACAACAGTGTTTAAGATTCGTACATGAGTCAAGATTTGGACAAAAGAATGGCAGTTAGTGCCAGTTTACAGTTGAAAATCAGCCAATGAAATAAAAGCCGATAATAGGAGAAGAAGACAAAGCTATGATTTTTTTTTTGTCAACAGACAAAGCTATGATTAAAGAGCAACTTGTAATGGGTTCTTGAAAAGATTGCAACTTGCATTGCTCAGTGGGTCCAAAGTCGGTGACAGTACAAGTGAAGGAAGGTTCGTTGTAGCCTCACCACAATTCCACTTTACTTGAAGGTTCTAATGGTCCATCTCTCTCTCACGTCGTGCTCGTCCACCATAACCACACATTCTTGTCACGTGAGACTCTGTACTGTGTAGAACCAAAAGGACACGTAAGGTAAGCATCTTGTCTGGGGCCAACTCAAATCCTACAAGAGGTCTGAATTACGCAGTTCTAGTTTGGGTAGATGACAAAGGAAAATAAATTATATTGGGCCTAAATAATGTCCGAGAACGAAACTGGAGTCCGACGAAACACTAATCGTTGGTTTGAATACGAAGAAACTGTAGAAAGTGTAGTGTAGTCCAAAACAAGGAACACAAGTTTGTGTGACATGAGAGATTATGCTGTTAGGTTTCATAACATTTTCAGTTCTAAGTGGTTAATTTGAAGCAGAGGCAAGGTGTAAAGAGTTCTTTCTTTCTTTTTTTTTTTTTTTTTTTTATAAAGGCTTTTTTTTTAAACACAACCGGGCCAACNTTTATTAAACACAACCGGGCCAACATTACAGAGCGCAAAACCAGGTCCAACGAAACAAATTACAAAATAAGGCTCAAGGCCCATAGAACCCTGACCCTAATTTTGCAACCTATCTTAAGCTAAAAACCTACTCCGTCGCCGGCGATAGAAACGGCGCTGGTGTCGCACCACTCCGGTGACTCCCGAAGCGGACCAATGATGCAAAACGACAAGGAAGAAGAAACGCTCGTAAAGAGGAGTTCTTTGCACCTAAAAAGTATAAGGCTAATAACCCAGAAAGCTTTGGTAACATTTGTTGACTGCTCATAATGATCAGAACACAACCTATGCGATAAGCCTTTAGCTTCGAATAAAATTAGGAACTGATCTAAGCATGATGGATCTGAAAATGTTCTTCGATGCACTCATCCCAACAAGAATGATGTTACCGGAACCGTGCTCATGATGATCAGATGGGTTCTTTCGAAACATAAAAGTGATGCATTATATTAATCAAATCAACATAATTTTTCGAAATACAAAATTTCAGTGTTTTACAATATATCTTAATTTCTATATTTATCAAATCAACATAATTTTCTAAAATACGAAAAATTAAACGCTTAACAAAATATGTAATTTTTCTTAAACTTATTATCCACAAAATTATCACAATTTCGGAGAATAATCTTTAGCAGAAACAAAATCTCTCAATTTTTATAAAATATTACCACCTAAATCTATATAACTCTCCGAAATGAAAATATCTAATCTTTTACAACATCTCTCAATTAGTTTTCCATAATACAAAATTTATGGACGTTTCCAAGTTCACATATCAACTTCCATTAAATTCACAAATTTTTCTATTTGCCTCTTAAACATTACATCAGAGTTTATGATTGTTAGTGTTAAATCAGGAGATCCAAGTGGTTTGTGCTAATATAATCATTGTATTATTATTAGGTTCAAACCCCTATATTATTAATTATAAATTGTTTGTTAATAAAAGAAAGTATGAAATAATGTCAATGAAGTATTAGGGAATAATAAAGAGGAGGAAGTTTATTCATGAATAAATTCTTTTAGTTTTTTTTTTTAATAAACAAGTGATATAGAAATAAGTAGGAAATGAATTAGATCACATAAAATAGTATTATTACATAATGAAGTTATATAGCTTAGTGCAAGTAGTAGCTGAAGAGGGACACAAGAGAAGCCCCAACCAGAGAGCCAAGAGCTGGCAAAGCAGCTGAGGCGGATGAGGCAGGTCCTGGTGCCGGAGCTCCGACTTCCTCCGCAGCCATAACGGCGGTCATGGAGGCAGCAGCGAAAAGCACACCACAAGCAATCTTCTTCATCTCCATTTCTGCTGAGACCTGAAAAGTTTTTCTTCTTCTTTTGTTTATTGAGTTTTTTTTTTTTTTTTTTTGTGGTTTTGAAGATCTTGCAGGTCTGAGGAAAATAGATGTGTTGATTAGAGATTTATATGTGTGGAATTAAGAGCTATATTTAGTGATTTAGTTTTAAATAAACAGATTTAGTTTTGAGGAAAATTAGGAATTTTTCCTTGATAATCAAGATTAACTAATCACCGTTTAACATGACTATAATTCAGGTCAAAAGAGTTGCAATATGTGGCATAGCTTTATTTAAGCATTTCCGTTTATATTTTTTTGGTAAATAAAAAAGAAGATGTAGAATTTTAACATTTACATAAGTTAATCAAATGCAGAATTATTTTCTTCATCATTAATCGATTTTATTACACAAAACCTGTCACCAATAAATAGAAAAAATGTTGATTTTTTATATTAACAAACTCTAAATGCTACATTTGAATATTTGTATTATTCGTCGCAAAGATCCTCAACAATTAACCGTTTCTTTTCAAAAGGCTATGACAAAAATCTCAAAAATTCAAATGAGTTAAACTATTTATTACAATAATTTAATATATTACTCTATTAATACAGGTGGTTAGGAAAAATTAAAAATCTGAATTTGAAATAAAAATTTGAATCTGATCCAAAAATACTAATTCGAACTTGAAATAAAATATGAAAAACATGAACGGATTTACATTGGTACTATTTTAGTTTCGGGTAAAACTTAAATTTAATCGGAGATCTAAAGCAGTACCCGAAAATAATTTAAAACTTAAATATATTTCTCATGTTTATTCTTAAGTTTGTAGTTATTTCAATATTTTGTGATGTTTTTTGATGAAAATAATTTAAACTTATCGTGTTTATTAGTATTTCGATTACTTTTAATATTTTTGATTGAAAATATCTAAACTCAAACCAAATCCGAAAGGACACGATTCTTTTTTGGTTTCCATAAATTTTATTAAATCCAAACAAAATCCGAATTATACACAAACCGAACCAAAATTTTAAATAACTTGAAGATTCTAAATTGAAGACTCTAAACACCCAAAAACCGAATAGATCATATCCTAACACAAAATGATACCCGAAACCAGCCGTCAATAACATTATCATCACTGTGAAGCTGCCATGTATGTACTTTAACATTTGCAGTAAAACATTATTTTTCTTTAATTAAAATACCTTAGAATCTTAGTTAGTAGTTCAGGATCAGATTAATTTAGTGATTTTACGTATATATAGAAACAACCAAACAGGATATAAGTCCTGAGATTTTAAAGATTACAAATAAAAAAATATTTGAGGTCAGTACTTAGAATATGATTGAAAATGTAGATAAAAAATTTGTTTTTAAAAGCAAATATCACAAGTCCATGCCAAATAGATTTATAGTTGGGACTATCAGTATATTCAGGCAATACCACGATCTTGTCCTTATAATTTACCATAAAACCCGTGAAGAAGATGTTCTATTGGATCCTCGAGTCTTAAAGTTCTTTCTTAGCAACCATAACACACGTGTTTGAAGTATTATTCATCTTCATAAGTATCTCACGTACGGGTCAATGAATCGATCATATCTATGATACACTGTACATCAATCAGGTGCGATCTCTACTTTATTGATTTCGTGTAAAGATGGAGACAAATACTTAGCCACCGTCACAACACAATGCCGAACGTCGTGTAGCTGCCACAACTAACACGTGTTGCGATTACATTGTTTCACTTTGAAATGGGCTAAATTAATGAGGCCCATTTTCTAGTTTTCATTTGGGCCTGAGTGTTAAAAACTTTCCGGTAATTTTTTTTTTTTTTACTATTTTAGTCTCATCAGTATGAAATAATGGGGATTTTGCATATTGAATCTACATTTTTTTTTTATAACTCGGATGATTCGATTCAACAGATACATTAAACTTCAAATCCAGGTAGTAGAGATTTACTCTCTAATTGGATCAGATCAATGGTCATGAAATCTGACCAATTCTAAAGGGGTTCAGAAAAATGTAAATAAGTTTCGTGCAGATCGAACTTCAAATATGATGATATACTTTGTCCATCCCCAACCACTAAATTCCAGACATTTGAACCTATTATGTTATAGATTTAGTTGTACTTCGAATCAACATGATAAGTATTTTAGATTTAACGAAATTCCAATGCTAGCTTAGCTAGATTATTCAAATCGCTTTGAGTAATAAAATTACAAGTACCTCTGCATGTTCTTTAAAGCGATATAGATCTATTCCAATACTTTTTAATATGAATTCAAAAACCACATAAAATACAATCTTAGTGACCAAATTTAGATAGATATTATATGTTCAAGAAACGTTTCTATAAAAGGAAAAGACACAATAAACAACTAGTTTTTGGCATATGTATAGATCATAACTTATAAGTAATAATCACACTACCATATGACACGTGAATGAAATTAAACATGTTGCATGTGCATGCATCGGGAAAAAAACGATAAAAAAAAAAAACTCTTGGAACTGAAATTTAGGGTTTTTGACTTTTGAGAGATGGAATGTTTAGAAGAATCGACATTCACTTCAAATCCAAATTGATTGTTTCTCCTATGGAAGGTAAAGTATGGGATTGTTACCCATCCTTTCTCCTCGTGTTTTGGCCTTCGACATTACTTCCATTAATGTGAACGTACTCGATCTCTTTTGTTATGAGTTCCCAGACAAAAATTCTTTATTACTAATGGTTTTATTACCAACGTAAATGTACTAATATAATATCACCACATATATCTATATATACATTTTCTTATAACTAGTTATGGAAGAAAATTTTGTGAGTAAGTAATTTCTATGTGAATTCGTAGAACAATATTATTACAACCCCACTTAAATATTTTTATCAGTAAAATATTTTTTATATTACTAAGAGTAATTGTATTAGACAGTATATGTATTAATATATCCATAATATGTTTTACATATCACATATGATAGAATTAAGTATTTAAATATCAGTGTTTTTATTCTTCTGATACAAACATATATATTCTTGATAATATTAATGGGAAATAGCACTGTTATTTACAGAATAATGTGATCCTGATTAAAAAGCTACAAAATAAAATTATCATTCTTTAAACTATATATTAGTTAAATATCATGGTATATAGTGATTGTCCTAATTAATATCAATTAATAATCATGGTATATATATATATAGCATATGCTAATATATATGTTTATTGTGTTACTATATATTGTTATTAAGAATTATTGCTGGATAAAAAGTACGTGCTACTTAATTATATTTCGTAATTTTTTTATATATATTTTTTATAACATAATATACAGTATGTAGAACTCCATTCTGAATAGTAATATTATGAATGCATTAACACAAACCACTAAATAAGTTATCGTCTTTTAAAAAAATTTGAACATAATTAAATTAACTTGATACATGCACGTATGATACCTTCTCTTGGTTTTTTCTCTATTATAGTACTTAATTATTGTATATAAAAGTAGAATATAACCGAATATCCCTTATGAAATGAAAATATGATCAATTAAACTCTTCTTTTTGTAAAAGAACAGTAAGAAAATCATCCTTTTAATTTGGTTGGTTTTCTAAAAAGTAATTGAACGAAAAGAAATAAGAGAAAAGAAGGTATGGGAAAGGAGATAAAGACATATTTCATTTAAAGCACAATTGTTGCAGACAAAAAGAGAATGTTGAAAATTAAAAAAAGATGAAAAAAAATAAAGAGGAAAAATAATTAAGAGAGAGAGGAAAAATAACAGACCTGCTCTTATCAAAATTCCACTGTTCATAAAAAGAAAAGAGTACCTGAATGTAAATACCTTCACTGACAATTTACTTATGTTTTGTGGTCCATCTTTTTGTTCTTGTCAAAATTTGCAAATGGTAATAATTTATTAAAACTATAAATTTTGGTTGATAAAATTAATTTAAAATATGTCTATAACACTTTTAAAAGTAATTAATGTAGATGGGTAAAATTGGGAAATGGGAAAAAGAAGTGTGGGTATTTTCTTAGGAGTTATGTTTTAACCTCAAAATAGAATCTCTCCACAAAGTAATTGGAAAGAAAAAAAAAAAGTCTCATGCAATGTCCAATCATGTATATATATATAAAAAAATAGTTTTCTCTTATATAAAAGCACAAATAAAATCATGTGATTTCTCTTATGTATATGGTTTTATCTTAGTGAAACTTATTATAAATATAAACCTTTCTATTCATTATATAAGTGTAACTGAGATAAAACCACAAAGAGAATATGTTTTAGACTTTTAGTTATAGATTTACGATAATTAAATTGGAATAAACTCATGTGACAAAGAAGTGTTTAGTTTAATATTTTTATAAATAAAAATTCCACTACAATTTGTTTATAGTTGATATGCATGGTTTTTACTTAGTTTTTAGGTTCACTA
>OVAU01001162.1:0-13224 GCA_900406315.1 Biscutella laevigata subsp. laevigata
TAGTGATCTTCTACTCTAGGCCGTTGAGGAGGCGGTGGGAGGTCTTCTTGCTCTGGCGGTGGAGGAGCTTGGGAAAGAGGTTGAAGCTCTCTCCTAAACTCATCAAACTTCTCAGTGAGGAGACGTATTAAGTTTGTCTCAAGATCTGGTGGCAGTGGTGGATTAGCNGGATTAGCTGGAGGATTCACCATGGCGGCAGCCGGTGGATTGATTGGAACTCTTCTCCGAATAGGTGGAGTACTAGGCCTTGGTAGAGAAGAAGATTGTGCTATGTTGTGTTGAGAAGCATGCGTTAAATAAGTGTGGTTTGCCGTGGTTGGCAAGTCTTGAGTGGATAGAAGCGGATCGTATGTTGGGGACCACCTAAGGCGTCCGTGTAGGCTTTGGCGTGAACCACCTTTGCCTTTCCTCTTTTGCCCCTTGGCCTTATCTAGAGAACGGATATCTCTTTTGTCCCTTGCCGTAGCTGTTAAATTCAAACAATGACTGGCAACGGTCTTGGTGAAGGATAATCCGTACAAGTGGTCCCACAAGCAAATGTTGGAGACACACGCGCGGCCAGCTGGCTTTTACAGCTACTTTTGCTTTTGACGTGTCTCAGGTGGTTTGTACCTGCAAGGACAAAGCAACAAACAACAGAATAATCAGAGTGTGGTCCTAGAAAGAGAAATGCCTACTCTTGGCTTGTACGGCCAAAAACAAACCAGGAGAATGCACAAAGTGTGAATCTTTGAAATATGAAAACTCGAAATGGTAAAACCAGTGACTTGAACCCTAGCAATAATCAAAACCAATCTCAAACAAACCAGAAACAAAATCAAACAAATCCGAATCAAGATCAAGCACAAAACTTTTTAGGTTTTCTTAAGAAATGGACACAACGCATAAAGATGAAAACTTGAGAAAGGAAGAAGAAACTCCCTGAGTTTTTTGGGATTCAAGAGTACTCCAAGTGCTCTGATACCACTTGTTACAACCCAGCTAACCGATCGAACACTCTTGGAGTTCTAAGGCTCTACCGGCCGCCGGTTAAGGACGACCTCAAGACCCAAACCCTTGAAAATTTATGGGCAATCAAAGCGAAACTTGCCAGAACTTCAAATGAGACTAAAATAACAGAAATAGTCGAGAGAAAGGTAGAGAAAGAAGAGTTTAGGTCGGAGGAAGGATTTTGGGGTTGTCGGATCCGATAGTACGGCTTAGATTCCTAGACTTACTCGACAAACCCGACGTTGGTCACGTACGTTGGGCTCGAGTTATAACCACGTCACTAATGCTAGCCTGAGAACCTAGGTGGGGTCTCAGGTAGGGTCTCGATTTGTTAGATCGAATACAGGCTATAAGTCAGCCTGTAAGTGAGGATCCTTGAGGGCCCCTTAGATGCTGATTTGGGCGATTATATTAATGTATGTCGGACTTGAATCATCCTAAGCCTTAGATCCAACTTGTCAGGTCGAACCCATACTACAAATCACCCACTAAGGGTCCTTCTATCTTATCTCTAAACCTAATCTGAGCATGAACCCTAGCTTACCCTTCTAGTTGCATACCCTAGATTCAGTCTATGAAACTACTTGTACATAGAAGCAATCAAACAAGGCATGATTGAAAGCATAAAAAAGTACTTGAATATAATCAAAACAAGGGTTCAAGACACATAATTGTCAATCAGATCTAATCTCCCTAAGCAAATCAAATCAAAAACCCTAATTACAGGAAAACAATTAGCAAAATAAATCTCAAGGAAAAACGTGACGAAATTTGTCTCTCGGGTGCTTTTATAGGCCTTGTGTCATCATCAGGGTAAAAGTTCGCTTGGGCTTTAAAACACAACTTTTTGGGAAGTCGGCTTTATGGTTTATCGAACTTAGGTCTGGCTCGATCAAACCATCTTGGTCTCGGGGTGAAGCTATTTTCAGAGGCATAGTAAAGAAGACAGAGGTTAGATTTCGTATTGGCTATAGGTCTAGATTTCGTATTGGCTATATACTCAATCTTTGACGGTTCAAGACGTATCTTCTTTAGATTATTTTTTGTTTTGCAGGAATTATAACATGTCATCTTTGATTGGATTTTGGAGCTCATTCCCATGGAAAGACGTGATGGCGGCTATGGTGTTGCACATGGGAACCGATCAATATTTGGATCCAATGCCGCTCCCTTACGACTAAGGAATCAGACTCTAGCCCGGAGCAACATTAGTCGTTTACTGACAGACCTCTCCTCACTTGGAAGGTTCTAGTCTTTTATGTGGTGGCTCAGAGACTTGCCAATGCCCTTGGAAGACCATCATAGAGTTGAAGATCGTGCACATCGCCTCCAAATCGTCGAAGGCGAGATTATTATGGCACGACTATGATTCGAGCCTTACTTGGAGTTGCTACCGCGCCCACACGACCTTGTAATCTCCACGGCTCAAGAGGGAACCTCCTTGGCATGACTGCGACCAACCCCGCCATGGATCATCAAGACCTCAGACATGAGATGTCACCTTCCTCATCAATTGATCTGAGACATCACGCCATCGGCTGAGCCATTTGTATCCCTACTCTTAGTCATTTTGAGCTTAGCTAGTGCCTTATGTGTTAATGTTGACTTGGGATTATTTATGTTCCAAAATTTCATTTGGGAACCCAGAAGTAATTTTAGTAGCATCTCAAGGTTCCTATGTTGCGATGGATTAGACTCATTTTATGTGCACTCTTGTAGGTAAAATAGATTTAAGGACAAATCTTTTTGTAGATAGTGTGTATGGCATGATCCTAGTAAGCCTCGAGCATGAAGCTATATGACGAGTATTGTACAAGATTGTAGTCGAGCTCGTAGATGGACTTGAGTCGCACACGAAGTTATACAACCCTCCTTACAGATCGAACATTCTTGATGACTCAAGTCTCCTAAGGCCGCCGAGAAAAGGGAGGCCACAATAAAAGATGAGATGTAGTCGAAAGATTCAAAGAAACAGAGGAAAAGGTCGGAAAAGTTGCAAAGGGTTTCAGAGTACGGCCGTGTACAGCTACGCTAGCCGTACGAAGGAAATGCGGATGAAGTTCCACGACCAAATCTTCTCAGATCTTTATGAAACTTGGTGAGTGTCTTCTCTATGTCAAATGAGGAGATGTAGTTGAGAGAGATGTGGTGAAAGAGGTGATTAGGTCGGCGGAGTCGTTTGAGGTCGTGGCGTACGCTTGTCACAGTGTCACGCGTGTTGTACAAGACGATGTCTTCACGTTTCTTCGACATGATCGATTCCAAACTCCTTGAATTTTTGCCAGCCTCAAGCTTTGATCAAATGATGAGGAATAGTCCAGAGAAACACCAGGGGCAACAAGATTAGGCCGAGGGAAAGTGATGAGGTTGGATGTTGTTGGCCATAGATGAAATAAGGTTGTTGAGAAAGGAAAAACTGAGATTTTCAGACGGTGGATTGAAAAGGACCACCAAGCCTGTGGAGAACCTTATATACACCTTAGAAACCTAGGATATGACACACCTAATGTTTATTGAGATATTACATACTCAAGAAGAAAGAGCTAACATGAGAGAAATCTCGTTTTTGATTAAAATGCTAGTTAAGGATAAATTATCTTTACACAAGCTTAAATACTCCAAAACAAAGTGAAGCCCTACAACAAGGCTCAAAACGCGGAGTATAGCTAGGGATAAGTTTAAACTCAAAAAGCAACAATTTAAAAGATAGAATTAAGGCTCCATCTAACGGTCATGTTTTGAAAAGGCCTTGATGCGGTCTTAAGTGAGGTCTAGTGCAATGGGCTTCATTAAACCTTTGTGAGTAAACCCTATGGGAAAAACCTCACCGAAGGAAGAGTACCCCTTAAGACCTCAAGATCTGACTTAGTCACTTGAAGATGAGATGAGGAAGTTGTATATGGCCTCAGATGCTTCTTCATGTCCAAGCCAAGTTTCTTTACCCTCATAAAAGCATTGGCAAGTCTTCTAGCTTGGGCACGAGTGATAGGTCCGGTTGGCACTTGAAAGATGGGGACAGTCACTTGATGAGACACCTTTAGCTCCATGTCGGCATTAAGCCATTGCAATCGATATGGCCTCGGATGCTTCTTCATGTCCAAGCCAAGTTTCTTTACCATGGTTGTGCTAGCCACGTTGGTGCAGCTTCCTCCATCTATGATGAGGCTACACACCCTCTTGTTCAAAAAACAACGCGTGTGAAACAAGTTGTCTCGTTGGATGAAGGTCGTGAGAAACGACTTCAAGGCCCTTCTAGTAACCAAGAGCTCTCCTTGAGCAGCTTCTTCTTCACACTCATCAGGGGAGTTCTCATCTTATCTTTTTTACTGAACAACCTCTTCATCCTCGGAGATGTATTGTCCATCGTCAAGAAGAATCATAACTCTTTTGTTGATGCATTCAGTTGCATAGTGACTGCGGCCTTGACACTTGAAGCACTTGACATCACGAGCTCTGGTTGGATTAGCAATCCCTTTACCCTTGTCTCTAAAAGCATTTGGTTTCTCCTTGTTCCCTTCATTGGTATTTGGCATAAAGGGTTTTTTATTAACATTTCATTCCTTAGTGTAACCCGGCTTGTTGTCTTTAGGAAATTGAGACTTGAAAGGAGCTTTCCCCTTACTCTTGATTTGTTGATCTATCATCAATGCCTTATGAAGCATCTTCTCTAGCTCCACATAGTGTTGGAGCTCCAAATGGTCTATAATATCTCGGTTGAGGCCACCAAGAAAGCGAGCCATCGTAGCTTCTCGGTCTTCTCTAAGATCAACCCTTAGGAGAAGCATCTCCATTTCTTGGAAATAGTCTTGAACAGACTTGGAACCTTGAGTTAATATTCAAAGCCTCAGAAGAAGGTCACGGTGATGATGGTTTTGCACAAATCTTCTTCTCGTGGCCGCTTTCAATTCGGCCCAAGTATCCATCGGATTTTCTCCATTATGTCTTCTAGATGTAACAATTTGATCCCACCAACTTAGAGTGTAGTCATAGAACTCAGTAGCTGCCATTCTCACTTTGTTGACTTCGGAATACCATCTACACTCAAAGACAAGCTCAATCTTCTTCTCCATTCCAAGTAAGCATCCAGATCACTCTTGCCATAGAAAGGAGGGATCTTGATCATGAAGTCTTCAATTCTCTCTTGTCTTTGCTCACAGTGATAAGGCCTTTGAGAAGCTTGACTAGTGTGATCAGAGAGATCATCATCTTCCTTTTGGTATCTTGGATACACCTTGGTCTAGGATCTCTTGGAGGTCTCCGCGGCTCTCTTCTAACATATTGAGGTTCAAAACCGTCTTCAGCCTCAAAGCTTCTTCTAGCATGATGACATTTAGGCTAATGTCTAGGATGAGGACCTCTTGGTTGTCTCCAAGGTCTCATCCTTTGAGGAAATAAATCCTCTTCATCCTCCGGATAAGGCTCTCTTGGTCTTGACTATTGAGGCGGTCGTGGATCTTCTTGAACCAGTGGAGCTGCGACTTGAGGAGGAGGATTAAGTTCTCTCCTGAGCTAATCAAATCTCTCATTGAACAACCTCATGAGAGCTACTGTAAGATCAGGCGGTGGTGGAAGAATGGCAGGAGGATCGACCATAATGTCTTGTGGAGGAGCCCGTGGAACAAGCCTTCTTGCTGGTGGAGGAACAACCCTTGGGGGAGAGGCTGATCGAGCTATATTTCCTAGTGAGGCACACGTTTGATATGAATTGTGAGCCGTTGGAGGAGAACAGCTTGAGACACGTGGGTCAAATGTTGGGGACCACAGTGTACGGCCGTGTACGCTTTTTCTCACTCTTCCTTTGCCTTCTATTCTCTTTTGCCCTTTGTCTCTTGGAAAGCTACAACTATCTCGTCTACGTTTCCCTGTGGTTGATGATTCGCCAAATGATTGGGGCAAAGGACGTTGTACGGCGAAGTGGTCTCGGAGAGAGATATCCTTCACACGCGCGACCAACTGTCCAAAAGCACAAGCTATGGCTTTTTCTCTCCTAGTATTGTCGTCTACCTTGAACAAACAAACAAGAACAGAGTAATCTCAGTTCTTGGCCGCCATGAAAGCTAAACAAATAGATATTTTCCAAAACCGAGACAAAAAAATCCGAGCAACGAGAAAGTCAAAAACTTTTTGAGTTTTAACTTAGGAAAACAACGAAACAAACTAACTAGGACCAGATCTAAACGACACAGTACTTAAACAAGAACAAAATGAAAATCTTTTTGGTTTTTTTTTAAGATCTAAACTTAAAACGAACCTAAAACCATGAAAGCTGCACACTTTAACTAAAGAAAAGAATACTCCCTGAGTTTTCGGTTGGTGAGTCGGTCAAAAGGCTCTGATACCACCTGATACAACCCTCCTTACAAATCGAACACTCTTGATGATAAGTCGCCTAAGGCCACCGAGAAAAGGGAGGCCACGAAGCGTGCTTTGTCAAAACCTGTGGGCAGTCAACGTGAAACTTGTCAGATCTCTTAAAGACAATAAAAGATGAGATGTAGTCGAAAAAGATTCAGATAAATATGGGAAAGGGTCGGAAAATTTGCAATGGGTTTGTGAGTACGACCGTGTACGGCTACACCGGCCGTATGAAGGAAATGGGGATGAAGTTCCACGACCAAATCGCCTCAGATCCTTATGAAACTTGGTGAGTGTCTTCTCTAAGTTAAATGAGGAGATGTAGTCGAGAGTTGCGGTGAAAGAGGTGATTAGGTCGACGGAGTCGTTTGAGGCCAGGGCGTACGGCCGTGTCAGCGTCACACGTGTCTTACAAGACGACGTCTTCACGTTTCTTTGACAAGATTGATTCCAAACTCCTTGAATCTTTTCCAGCCTTAATCTTTGATCAAATGATGAGGAATAGTCGAGAGAAACTCTAAGGCAACGAGTTTAGGCTGAGGGAAAGTGATGAGGTTGGATGTTGCCGGTCGGAGGTGAAATGAGGTTGCCGAGAAAGGAAAAAGTGAGATTTTTGTACGGTGGATTGAGAAGGACCACCAAGGCTGTGGAGAACCTTGGATACACCTTAGAAACCTAGGATATGACACACCTAGAGTTTCTTGAGATATTACGCACTCAAGAAAAAAGAGCTAACATGAGAGAAATCTCGTTTTTGATTAAAATCCTAGCTAAGGATATAATGAGTCTTTACACAAGTTTAAATACTCCAAAACAAAGTGAAACCCTAAAGCAAGGCTCAAAACGCGGAGTATAGCTAGGGATAAGTTTAAACTCAAAAAGCAACAAATTAAAAGATAGCATCAAGGNATTAAAAGATAGAATCAAGGCTCCTTCTAACGATCAAGTTTTGAAAAGGCCTTGATGCGGTCTTAAGTGAGGTCTAGTGCAATGGGCCTCATTAAACATTTGCGAGTAAACCCTATGGGAAAAACCTCACTGAAGGAAGAGTACCCCTTAAGACCTCAAGATCTGACTTAGTCACTTGAAGATGAGATGAGGAAGTTGTATAGCATCCGTTCTTCCTCCTTCTTCAAGTGATGGCAATGAATCTCCAAGTCCTCCATAGCCCTCATCAATGTATTGGCAAGTCTTCTAGCTTGTGCACGAGTGATAGGTCCGGTTGGCATTTGAAGAGAAGTCTCCTCTTGTTCGGTCTCAAGCTCTTTGCTACTCAATCTTAAATCACGAAGCATGCTTGGAAGACACTTGAAGATCATTCAACACATGTGTAGCATAAAGTTGATCACTCAAGCACCCAAGATGTTTTAGCTCGAGTCTTGATTCACCTTCGAGGTGCCCGAATTTGCACTCTTTTTCCTAGGTTCGTTTTTAACCCTAAGAGTTTTCCGAACCGGGTTTTAACGAGGCTAAGATGGGCACATCCTTGCCTAAGAGTCAATCACCGAAGGATGAGAAAGTCCTTCCTTGAACTTGTTCCTCAAGAAGAAGAATGATCCGATCCATGCACAAGACCGGTTCACTTAAAGTTGCTTCCTTTAAGTTTTAGGGTTTTTAAAACCATTTCCTTTAGGGTTTCTTTTAGCTTACTTCCCTTTTAGTATTTAAGTCTTTTGTAACCAGACTTGTTATTTGACTTTCATCTTTATCAAAAGTCATAGAGATTTCTCACTTATGGAAGTTCACTCTCAATTTGAGTTATATACATTGAAATCCCTTGGTGCATCATCCATGGATGGGGTATCAACGGTTTTTCCATTCCCCTTTGTGTCCAAATCGATCCATTCTTTAATTTCCATCTTCACCATCGATCCACCTTTACTTCAAGCCATCCTCCCTCTTCATTATCACTTCGGTTCCACCTTGTTCGTCCTCCATCCTCACGGCCTCTCACCTCTCCATCATCACTCACGGTCACTCCCCTCCATCCTCCCTTTTACGGTGCCTTCGTCTTCATATCACTCTCACAACTTCACCCTAACCTCAAGCTCACGGCGACCATCTTCATAACTTCACCATCAAGCCGCCCTCAACATTCGACCATCAAGCCGCCATCTTTCACCCTTTCAAGCTTCCGCCTTTTCATCATACTCATTTCACCATATGCCCTCTTATCTTCAGTTCATAAATATAGGTCCATTCAAGCTAGTTGGTTTGGTTCATGGGAATAGGTTCTTCTCTCCAAGGAGAATCACATCAGCCCTTGACTCTGCAAGTTCATACACTTGAAACAAAAAACTGAAAGTAGATAGATTAGTAACCAAGAGTAGAAAGCTTAATCCTAAGTGAATGTAAAGAACTAATTGCTAAACGAAACCCCAAAATCGGGAACGACGCCAATTTGATAACTCGGCTTTTATGGTCTAAAAGCCAAGTTATCTTTATGAGTGAGAAAGTGGGTTTATAATGTCGAACAAACTTGGGATGCATTCAACGTACTAGTTTTATGGGGAACTCGTTTATTATAAGCAGATATAGGAGTTGTTTGTCACTAACAGTCCTAAATTAAGCATAAATCAAAAAGTCAACATAAGTCAATAAAAGTGAACTATAGTAGAGAAAAGTCAACTATTATAGAGAAAAGTCAACAAAAACTGTTAAACTTGAAATCATATAAAAGATAAGCATATGAGTTAGGGCACTCAATTTGGGCAGTTAATTCAATCATTTCAGTTCAATCATGCAATGCTAATCTTTTGTCTAAGAACTCCCAAATTAGGTTAATCCACTCTCGTGGTATAAACTATTTTCCTAAACATCCAATCTATACAATCCCTTGGAAAATCACATATTCAAGAAGTTTAACGTTCAGTTCCGTGCAACCACTAAGCAATCCTAACACAATCCCTTGGAAAACACCACTTAGCAACCTAAAAGATTCATTCAAAATTTCATCGAACACCTTCCGGGTGACAGTTTTCCTAAGTTCTAGACTAGATGTTCAATCCTATCCTAGTATTAAGAACACCTATAGGAAGAAGATATGGAACAAATTAATCTCTAAACATCATAAGCAATCATCAAAAGTCTTAATATACCCTAAGCCCATAAGCGTCAAGTAGACTACTCACTAATCATGTTGAAACAACAAAATCTCATGAAGGATATGTGTCTAAACATGATTCAAAACAGAAATTAGAGGAAGAAGCGCAAGAAGAGACTTATATTAACCAAGAAAATCAATAAGAACCAAGTAGTCTTTTCAAAATCTTAAAAGCGTACAAAACTACAATATTAAAAACTGCATCATAAAACTTTAAGGTTTAGGACTATTTATAGTCCTCAATGAAAAACAGATTGGTCAGCGCAAAAACGTTAACTCTTTGAACTTCGTACCGATCAAGGGTGAAAGGTAATGATACCACTACATTGGGCTACTCGGAACAAGCGCTTGTACCGGTCAGTGATAACCGCATTAAAGGAAAACACGCGTTTTGCAACTATAGTGGGAGTCGCACTTTAGTTCTAAATTAAAGTGCGACTCCTCTCTATAGTCACAAATTCTTCGTCGCTAATATCTGAACTCGCAAAACAGTCACAAATTTGGACTAATCTTTGACTACACAATATGGTCACAGTTTTGCGACTTCGATTTGCGCCTACGTTTATATATAAAAAATTGAACAGTCACCGCCGGAGGAGGACCGATCGCCGCCGCCAGATAAATAACAAATAATATGTGCTTTGGGGGGGGGGGGGGGGANTGAACCTAGGTCTACTCATACATCAACACATCCTCTAACAACTACAAACCACGATATTAATGGTCTATTACAACAGATCTATAATATATTAGTATCTTGATTAATAGCTTTTAGTTGTATTTGGTTCGGTCAGAATAGGTTCGTCTCAGATTCAACCAATTTGCTAGTGTGATATTATTCATAGTGTGATCATTGAGAAATAAACTATTTATTAGTTTAGTACGGTTTGAATTATTTGTGTTTCAATTTGTTTGGTAGGCTTTTTTATTCTAATTAAGTAAAAAGTTCATTTCTCGAAATTTTTAAAACTTATCAGTTTATTTTGGTTCGGATTATTTGAGATTTATTTATATAAATATGTTACATGTAATATGAAATAAATAAATATATAAACGAGATAAGATTAACTCGAAAGAATAAGATTTTCCTTTAAGTGTAATGCAAATATTGTATTTATCTAATAGGATTGGTAAATGATTCAAATTTTGTAGAACAAATTGGGATTATTCGAGTTTTGTAATGGTTTTGTTATTTGATACGATCTATATTGTATCCTAAGCGATTATAAAATATAAAAATGGTGAAACGAAGTGAATATACAATCCTGAAACCTCATATAGTCCCACTTTGGTTGCAAATTTGCGACTACACGACTCCAGTTCATTTTTTCGATACAAATAACTTTCGGAGTCGCACTTTGGTCACAAATTTGCGACTACACTATTATGTAGTCGCAAATTTGCGACCAAAGTGGGATTGCATGAGGTTTAGGGACTTTGCCACCACAGTGGTAGTCGTAAATCAGTCACAGATTTATGCAACTACAGTCGTAGAAGTAGTCGCAAACTTGCGACTCCACTTACGTAGTCGTGAATTAGTTGCAGATTTTGCATCCACAGTTGTTGTCGCAAATGTAGTCTTGCATTTGCGACTCCACTGTAGTAGTCGCAAATGTAGTCGCACATTTGCGACTCAACACATGCAGACGCACTTTTGCATTTGTTTTGGGACTACGGGTTTGGAGTCGTATATTAGTTACACTTTAGTCTCAGATCAGTAGCAAATTTGTTCGACCACGCTCGTAGTCGCAAATCAATTGTTTTCTTGTAGTGTCAGTACCCTTGATCGGTGTGGTCTTTTGCTCAGTCTTCTCCTTCGTATCGGTCAGAGCTGACTGATGCACTTGACAGGTACGCTCTTCAGGCGATGGTTCCTCTCTGTATCGACCAAATAGGACCCATGCACAATGTCCAGTTGGATGTATTGACCCTGCCTGACTAATATGCACGTGTGTTATGGCCTGAAATCTTGAATTTTGCTCCCGACTTGATTCATTTCCCGTCTAAGTTCTCTCCAGCTCCTGAAACATGAAAAGAATGCAATGCCACCTAAAAGAACCTTAATGCAATCCTAAACCAATTAAAAACGAATATAAAAGACGGTCTAAAACGATTTAAAATGCTACATACACTACAAGAAATATGACTTTTCTTAGCGGTCGTTAAACGCTATCGACGACTACGATGACGTTTCCTTAAATGCTCTTACAGTGCCCGTCATAGTAGGTTTGATACTTAGATAGCGGATATTACGTCTACTATAATCAACTTATTTACGGTAGCGTATTCGTGGCTGTGGCTGCAACTGTTTTCTTTTATAGTAGTGTCTTATAATTGTTATTAATTATATTTATAATAGTTTTGATATTTTATTTTCTATCAATTACAATTAATTAAATTTATATATTAGTTAATTAAAAATAAAATCGATTAAAATTAAATATATTAATTTTGTTAACTAAATATTGAATTTACAAATTATATAAAAAATAAAAATTACATAAAATACAAAATAAAAACTACATAAAATACAAAATAAAAATTTACATAAATTCTATTAAAAAATACATAGAATACAACAAATTAAGACTTAATCTTCACACTTTATCTGCGGGGAAGACTTAATCTTATTCAGCAATGTATCCAAATTAAGACTCTTACCAAAATCACAAGCTTGTTTCTCCTTCACGGCTTTAACAACCATCTCATCTGCTTCCTCGGCTTGACTAGGCTGTTTAGAGAGCTTCGTGGTTTGATTCTCCTTTGTAGGAGCTCGAGGTTCTTCTTTGCTTTCTTCCCCATAAGATACAATCCGAACAACACTGAAATTCAAATCCATGAACGGAGAGTGGGTTATTAAAGCTGTAAATGCATCTACAACTGAGCAAAACGCAAATGAAGCAACAAAATGAATAAACCAATACACAGATAAATACAACAAGAAACTAATTCACATTCATAAATGCAATCAAATATCCAGACTCCAGAAACTTGCAGGTGTCAAAACAACTAAGACTGAGATTCGTAGCTAATAAGTACTAAACATGGCCGCAATCACAAATTCACCTTGAAGCTGATCTTGCCTAATTCTTTGTCTCTCAAAACGTTCCCGTTGCAGCTAAAGTCTTTCTTGAGATCCTTGAGAATCCCCTCGTACCTATACTCCTTCATGAGGCCTTGAACAGTAGTCAAGCTCTTTTTCCCGTTCTTCTGTTGGATTCAGTGTGGATGTATTCTTTAGTACCTGGTGCATTTGAATCTTTGGCTTCTGCAAATGGGACGAATGCTGATGGGATCTTGATGTCTAGCTCAACCATGTAAACATTTTGGTTACTTGGAAACAATAGGCTGTTTCGTTCCGCAGAAGAAAAAATACAATTGAAAACACAGATTAGACCTCCAGTCAAATAGTAATGATAAAGAACAGTGCATGAAATCAGAAGAAAAAAAAAATCATAATTCAGGTGGCAAAGTCTAGACTCTGTCACCAACAAACAAGCAAGATCTTAATTGATGATCAATATAGTGAATAATTTATAAACCCGACTTAAACAATCGTATCATACAAAAGCAGAATCTAGAGATTTAACACACAAAAACAAAATCCAGAAGGAGAAGAACCCTTGCTCAGGAGAATATTCACATGTGAAGGATTAAAGAAGAACCTTGCTCGCCCCTAACAGTCGAATTTGCTTGCCTCGCCGCATTGCTTCACCACACTCGCCGTCCCCTCGTCGGGAAAACGGCATATCCATGCCCGAACTTATATCCAGTTG
>OVAU01001163.1:0-15876 GCA_900406315.1 Biscutella laevigata subsp. laevigata
GCGTTGTGGGAGCGATGATCCCGGGTTAGGAACCCGGGACGTGTGGTTTGGGACTAAATAGGTTTTTCTTTGCGTAAGAACGGTCCCGGGTGAGGCGAGTTGGGATGGTGAACCGGGACACTTTGCAGCTTGGAATTGAGGGACCCGTCCCGGTTGAAACATGGCCAGGACAATTCTTGTTCTGACCCGGGACTAAATGCCTTTTTGGAACCGTAAGAACGGTCCCGTGTGAGGTGGATCGGGATGCTGACCCGGGACACTTTCCTTATATGCGAATAGGATGTGTCCCGGTTGAGACATGCCCGAGACTCTTCTGGTTCGGGACTCTTCGGAAATTAGGCTTGATTATTTAAGTGTTCCTCCTTTCGACATAGATTCCATCCTTGACCGCTTCGTACCTGATTCATGCAAATGCTATGCAAAATGACCTATAAAGACTCTAAATGCATGCAAACCCCGAATGAAAACGATAGAAAACTAATGCTAAAAAGGGTCAAAAACACGATATATCAGGTACATGGAGAATGTATGTTGATTGTCGTGTCGTCAACAATATCATTGTAAAGTATCGACATCTTATACCTCGTTTAGATGATATGCTTAATGAGTTGCATGGTTCCACTATCTTTTCTAAGATTGATTTGAAAATTGGTTCTCATCAAATTAGAATATAAGAAGGTGATGAGTGGAAAACCGCATTTAAAACGAAACATGGTTTATGTGAATGGTTAGTAATGTCGTTTGGTTTAACTAATGCACCTAGTATTTTTATGCGTTTAATGAATCATGTACTTATATCATTCATTGGTGTATTTGCTGTGGTTTATTTTGATGACATTATGATCTATAGCAAAAGTCTAGATAAGCATCTTAAGCATATTAGCTTGGTTTTGGAAACTTTACGAAAGAAAGTTTTTATGCTAATCTTAAGAATGCACTTTATACGAATAACCTCATGTTCCTAGCTTTGATGTAAGTGCATATGGTGTCAAAGTATATGAGGAAAAGGTGAAAACTATAAGAGATTGGCGGAGTTCTAAGTCTGTTAGCGATGTGAGATCTGCCCACGGTCTTGCCAGATTTTACCGACGTTTTGTGAAGGATTTTAGCACAATAACCGCATCTCTAACTGAAGTGACCAAGAATAACGCGGGATTCATATGGGTTCAAGCTCAAGAAGAAGCATTCCATCCCCTCAAAGAGATGCTTACTAATGTCTCACTTCTAGTTCTACCGAATTTTACTAAAACTTTTGAGACTGAATGTGATGCAAGTGGAATTGGTATTGGTGTTGTTTTGATGCAAGATAAAAGACCTATATAATACTTTAGTGAGAAGATTGAAGGATACCTTCTCAATTATCCGACCTATATCAAAGAATTATATGCTTTGGTGAGAGCTCTACAAACATGGCAATACTATCTTTGGCCAAAAGAGTTTGTGATTCATACGAACCATGAGTCTCTAAAGCACATTAAAGGTCAGAATAAACTCAACAAAAGACATGTTAAGTGGATTGAGTTCATTGAAACATTTCCTTATGTAATTAAGTACAAGAAATGTAAAGATAATGGCGTACCTGACGCATTATCAAGAAGGTATACTCTTCTCTATAATTTAAGTACTAAAGTAATTGGTTTTGAATAATTAAAAGAGTTGTATGCTACTATTGATCATGAGTTCAAAGAGTCATTTCTAGCTTGTGAGAAATTTGCGATTAACCATTACTTTAGGCAAGATGGGTTTTTATTTTATGAAAATCGTCTTTGTGTGCCTAATGGTTCCTTAAGATGTTTATTAGTCAAGGAAGCTCATGGAGGAGGATTAATGGGACAGTTTGGTGTTTCTAAAACCCTTAGGGCGTTGCAAGATCATTTCTATTGGCAGCATATGCGAAGAGACGTACAACGGGTTTGTGATCAATGTGTTACTTGTAAACATGCTAAGTCCAAAGTCCAACCCCACAGTTTGTATACTCCACTCCCTATTCCTATAAATCCTTGGACTAATATTTCAATGGATTTTGTAGTTGGATTACCTCGAACCAAGACTGGTAAGGATTATATATTTATTGTGGTCGATATGTTATAAAAATGGCACATTTTATCGTTTGTCATAAAACGAATAATGCTTTGTATATTTCTAATTTGTTATTTAGGGATGTTGTTAGATTGCATGGCATGCCTAAAACCAATGTCTCTGATCGTGATACTAAGTTTCTTAGTCATTTTTGGAAAACGTTATGGTCTAAACTAGGAACTAAGTTGTCATTTTCTCCTACATGTCATCCGCAATTGATGGTCAAACTGAAGTTGTTAACCGTACTTTGTCTACATTCTTAGAACTTTAGTTAAGAGTAACTTGAAATCTTGGGAAGAATGCTTGCCTCATGTAGAATTTATTTATAATCTTGCGATCCATTCCGCTACTAAGTTTTCACCGTCTGAAATTGTTTATGGTTTTAATCCTTTATCACCATTAGATTTATCACCTTTAGCTTTGACCGAAAGAGTTACTCTAGATGGAAAGAAGAATGTTGATATGGTCAAGAATATTCATGAAAAGACTCAAAAATATATTGCATAAGATCGAACTCTATGCCAAGTATGCGAACAAAAAAAAGGCAGTAAAACTTACGTGGGAGATCAAGTTCGGGTTCACCTAAGGAAGGAAAGGTTCCCTAAAGAGAGGAATTCCAAACTGAAACCAAGGATATATGGTCATTTTCGTATCATCAAGAAGATCAACGACAATGCCTATCATCTCGATCTCAAAGTAAGTATAACGTAAGTAATCTTGTTTCGTTTATTGCAGATGATGAAACAGATTTGAGGTCAAATCCATTTCAGGAGGGAGATGATGATGTGATCCTACATGGGTCACAAACTGAATTTGGAACCATGGAGGTTCAAGACATTTCCAAGACGTTGGAAATATTGAATGGAGCGATCACGAGGAGCAAAGCAAAGGAACTCGCCAAGATCATGAAAGATATTCTAGGAAAGACTCAAGAAAAGTAGAATGAAGTCGTACAAAGCTACACCAAAATCATTCAAGCATTTGAAGAAGATTAATGTATTCACTAAGTAGTTCAGTGATTTATTTAGTACTATTTTTCTTATGTTTCGGTTTTGTCTCTTTGAGTTTTCTCAAGCATATGTTTTAATGAGTCTAGATGAATTACTTTCATCTATACTACTTAGTAGTATTTTGGTCTAGTTACAGAAGGTGGAAGAAATAAAGAAGCCATTAAAGTAGTTGAAGGAATCCAAGAGTCATATTTTAAATTAAGTCTTTGTCTTCTTTATTATCTTTATTTCATTTTCGAGGAGGAGCTTTTGTCATCTCCTTCCTCTATATATTATGCAAGAAAATAATGAATAAAACATTCATTCTTTTGTTCTGATAACATATTTTCATCATTTGAGTGTTTTACTAAATATTAGAGTGAATCCAACAAAACCCCTTCTCTTCTTCGAAGAATTCTGTCAACTTTTTTTGTGAATCAACTAAGTAGCAATCATCTATCTTTTCATTTGATCATCTCATAGATCACTTGATTATATTATCATCATCATCATTTCGTTCATCCATTCCGACAACCACCGTATCGAATCACTCATCCATTCGTATCTTCTGCAATTTCTAATCATATCACCTCAAAACCAGTAATCATTACGCAAAAACCATCAATTCTCGAGCCAGGATAACGTCATATTTCCCTCCTCTTTTGTCCTTTATAGAAGAAATTTTATTTTACGATACAAAGATGTACTAAAAAAAAACTTGAATTAAACAAATAGTCCAAAAGAGCCCAAAACTGAGAATGGATACAATCTCATTCTTTTCCTCTCTAATTGATCTCTTTTTACAGGAATGATATGTTAATGTTGAGGATACATCTCTTTTTATAGTCCCAACAAATCTTTGTTTCCTTTTCTATGAAAAGAAAATTTTCTCTTTTTATTTCTTCGTGGATAAACATTAACTTTTCCTTTTTTTCTAAAAGATAACTCCAAAAGAAAATAACACAAAATATGATATTTTAAAAGTTCTCCATATTTATGATTATTACTATTATTATGATATATAAAGGAAAATGTATAAGCTCTGTTGCTTTAGAGCTGAGACTCGACCATTTCCAGAAGGTGGGCGACGCCGCGATTCCATTCCTAGCAGATCTCAAACCCAATTTGGGAAAAATGTTATGGAGGATATACAATATTAGGTGTTGCAGCTTTGTGGATACAGTTTTGCTAACATATGTGTTTTTATCTGGTTTGAACTGACTCAAGATACTAAAACGAAAAAGAATCAAACCGAAAATCAAATGGGTATTTAATATATCTAAAATAAAATAAATAATAAAAATATTTATCATATACATTACAAATTAAGCTAATATATTTAAAAACTAGATAAATGTTTTATTTTGACTATATATTTCAGTTATTTTGTTGACTAGTTTCAAAGTTTAAACTAGATTTTGATCCATGGTAATACCATGCGTGTGATGAAATATTAAATTTATATATGTTTATAATATTTTGTATTGTTAACTTTCGACTAATAACACTTAGACTAAATTGGTTCTCATATTAATATATGTGATGATGATGATTTTAAATTTCGAAAATTGAGTATAGTGTTTTCTAAATTTATTCTGATATTTTAGGTTCGAGCGGAATTTGAATATTCTAAAACCCCAAAAAAAATAAATATAATATATCTTAAATTTACTCTGTGAATGAAACATAAGCTAAGTGGGTTCTCAATTAATATGTATATGATGATGATTTAAAATTTTGAAAATTGAGTATTATATTTCCTAAAATTACTCTGATATTTTAGGTTCGATAGCAATTTGAATATTTTAAAACCCTGAAAATTAAATGTAATATTTGCTAAATTTAATTTGTGAATGACACTTAGGCTAAATGGGTTCTCAATTAATATATGATGATGATTTTAAATTTTGAAAGTTGAGTATTATATTTCCTAAATTTACTCTGTGAATGACACTTAGGTTAAGTGGATTCTCAATTAATATATATGATGATGATTTTAAATTTCAAAAATTGAGTATTATATTTCCTCAACTTACTCTGATATTTTAGGTTCAATAAAAATTTAAATATTTTAGTACAAGATCGATCGATCCACAAAGTTGTACCAAAGATATTTATTGAACATACTAGAGGATCGATCAATCTCCCCTTATAAAATAAAAGAAAATGGAAAGAGAAAATGGGAAGGGAAAAAGAAAACAGAAAAAGAAAAGAGAAAGAAAGAACGCCTCATTTAGGTTTTGTCTTTAGTTTCAGTCTTTGTTTCAGTAGCTTTTGATCTAGGTTGGTGATATGTCCCAATTTTAGGAGTTTATAACCTGCCTTTTAGCTTGTTTATGGACCACTTAACGTGCTTTTGGAACTTTTTCGCCTTCTTTTGAGATTCTACAGGTCTCAAGTGGACATCTGAAGAAAGAAAGCCTTTAGACGTGATTACAAGAAGATTCAAAAAAACTCGGATCCGTCAAGGCTCGGGTTTGATCGAACCACACCTTGGTTATGAACCACTACTCCGACAAGACTAATGAGTTTGATCTGCAAGATACGGGATCGACTGAAGAAGTGAGGTCGAGATCAATCAAACCACACATGGTTCAACTGAACTAAATCTAAAACCAAATTGTTTTATTTGTCGCGCAAAATTTGGAATTCGATGACGAGGATCAGGTTGGTTCAATTGAATCGAAATACAAAAAAAGGAATTTTTCCTTTTCCTGAATCTCAAGCCCACTAGAAGCCCTAAAGACGTCCCAAGGCACTAAAACACCAAAGATCTGATTTTTGCCAAAGAACTTGTTACTTAGTTTTTTTTGTTTATCTTTGTTTCACAATCTAGGTTATTTTATTTTGATTTGCCATGTAGATAAATCCGAATTGACAACTTTGTATCTTTAACCCTATTGATTTATTTTATTCAGCTTTTGTGTAATGATTTCACTCAAGACTTGTTTGTTTGCTTCTACCATGTATGAGTAGTCTAATAGATTGGATCTAGGCTTTTCATAAAAGGAGAACTAGAGTTAATGCTTGTATAGGGTTAGAGAAAAGGAAAAAGGTAGGATCTTTAACTATATCTAGGTTTGTAACTTAGGTTTAATCTGCAAATTAGATTCTGAGTTTAAGATGATTTCAGTCTGACAAGCAACTAAATAGACCACCCAAATCGACAAACTAGAAAAACTTTAGACTAGGTATTTGGCCCTTAGGGCATAATCGATTAGCCTAGTAAAACAAACTGAGTCTTGATTAGCAGCTATTAGTCTAACCTTTAATGAGAAGCGTTAGGTGTTTGGCAAGCTAGTCTAGGAGTAGGTTAGCCTTGAGGAGATTGAGTTAGTCTATTTTCAGAGATTAAGTTAAGGAATTTAGAGTAGGTCTTGTTTAGCAATAACTATTAGTCTAGTGTTTAGTGACACACGCTAGGTGTTTGAAGAGTTTGTCTAGGCCTAGGTTAGCCCTCACATGGTGGGTTAGTCTATTTTCAGAGATCAAAATAAGTTCAATAGATCTGAGGTTCCTGTCTCGACTAGAAATACAAGTAGTTCTTGAAAACCCCCCTTAAAATTCCCTACGTATGATTGCTCGCTTATCTTATAATTAATCTTGATTGCATGTTGTTTACTGCTTTCGTGACTTTCACAATTGTTATTTATAAAACACATCATCTCTTACTATCGTCTTAGCCATTATTCTGTCTTACATGTCTTTTCGTGTTTAGTAGATGTGGATTTGATCCCTAAGTACTATAACGATTGTGTGTGCACTTGCAGATTTAACTTTCTAGGGTAAAATCTAAGTGACATCAGTGGGGTAGTTGATTCCTACTTCTAGGTAGTATATAGAGTCATGGTCCATCACTTACTTTGTCTCTCATGCAATTTTACATAATGACATGAACCTTTTGACGTTTTTTTATGAGCACCCCCAAACACTTTTAACCTCATAGTCAAAACAGCCTCCTTTCACAATCACCTAACCTTATTTCCCTAATAGAAAGACTTTTTGATGAGAAAATCACACCAACTTATAATGAATGTAGTGAGTTAACTAATGTGAATTCGAGTTTATTCAGATTTGAGGTTCAAAATATGGACATGTTTGGCCGGTCATTGAGGCAATCTGGGAGAATGCACTAAAATTTTTGGTTTTAAGTGGTCTACAGGTTGAGTCTACTTCATTGCCAGTTGAGGAGAAGAGATTCCTTTTGATTCTCCCTACGTGGGATTTTGTTGCCTTTAATTGAGGACAAAGAAAGGTTCAAGTTTGGGAAATTGGTAAGTCCTGATTTAAGAGGTATGTGACTTGATTTTGACATGCTTACATCCCTTTATCAAGTCAATAAATGGTACTTTTGGAGTCTTTTGGCTTCTTTTTGGTTTTTACATGTCTAGAGACGATATTTGAAGACATAAAGCTTTTTGACATGATTTCATGAAGAATTGAAGAATTCATGATCCGTCAAGCTTGGAATCGATCAAACCTTATTCAAGATTAATCGATCCACCCTCCAAACAAGACATTTGGGATCGATCGATCCACAAAATGGTTAATCCCAACACTATGCATTTCGAAACCCAAGCCCAAGAGAAACCCTAAACCGACCCCCATAAGTCACGATTTACTCTCTACACTTTCGTTTTGCTAAAAACATTGGGCTTGTCTAGAATATCTTTTAGGGAGACAGATATGATTTATCTTTTGTACATCAAACCCTTTTGATTATCTATTTCAGTATTGTTTTATGCTTTTAACCATGTCTTGTTTGATTGTTTTGATCATGTCTGAGTAGTTTCATAAATTCGACTTAGAGTTTTCAAAATGGGAAAATTAGGGTTCATGTTGGTTTATGGTTTTAAGAAAAGGAAATCAGTTTAGATCCTTATTTAGTCTGACAATTTAGATCTATATTTAGGGCTTATTTATGCCTGACAATCAACACTAGATCACCAATGACCATACTACGTAAGTTTACACTACCGATAAATAATGATAGCTAGAAACGATTATTCTAGTTAACTTTACCAGATTTTGCTTATACCAAACCTACCTAGATCGATCGTAATCAACAAAAGTTAGTCTACCGAGATATCTAGTTTTTTTATCTCAGCTTTGCGTGACACATGGTTAGAGGTTAAAGTATAAGTTAGGCGTAAGATTTAGAGTTCGCGACCATGAGCTTAGTTTAAAAATAGAATTCAGAGTTTAGTTTAGTGAACATTAATAGATTTTGTCTAACCAACTCTGCTTAGTTCAAAAGTAGTCAACGAAAGTTAGTCTGTCGGGATTTATAGGTTTTCTATTTCAACACCAAGTTACACGGAGTTAGTCTTCAAAGGGTTTGCTAGGCGTAGGATTTAGCGCTTGAGACCCCGGGGTCAATCCTACAATAAAAATCAAAGTTCTAAGATCTACATTTCCTTAACTCGCTTAATGATCTAAGAAATTCCCGAAAAAACCCTCTTAAGAATTATGTAGGTTCAATTGCTTTTTTATATTTACATCTCTACATTTTGACCCTGCTTTTTACTATTTTCAATTGTTAATTACAAATAACCACTATGTTTACTGTTTCGTCTTAGTTTCTATTAGGTTATTTTGTCTATTTGTGTTAGCACATTAGTTTATATTGATCCGTGTTTACTGTTGTGGCTTGTTATGTGCACTTGAGATAGTTATCTAGAATAAAACATGAGCTCATTAATGAACGTAGGCCAAACCACGTCCACGACCGAGAATCACTCCACGTCCCTTTCCTTTCGATCCTTTGTACTTTGGCCGATCACCCCATCACTCCGGATAACCAACAATATTGTAGCACTTTTCTGCAACATGGTCAGGTATGTTGCAATGCTTGCAAACAGTTAGAGGTGCACAATTATTGGTCTTGCTGGTCATCGTGCGTTAGAGCACCATTACAACTAGGTCTTCTTCTTGGCAAACTATGATGTAGACTTCTTCCAAACTTTGAAGTGGGTGTCGTGATACAAGACTAGATTGAACTGTTCGGAACATGGTGTCATCGAGTTCAAATAGAAACTGTTGTAGTCAATATTCTTCACGTTCCTCACACTCGAGAGCAAACCCAAATCACACTCACACTTGCCACATTTGCAGACATGTTCAGGGCGATGAGACGATATATGTCCAATATTCTGTTTAGTTTGCCATAGTATGCCTCAATCGTGAGGTCCTTTTGCTTGCAACACGCAAGCTCCGCCTTGATATGTTAGATTATGGGTCCACTTGTCACCGAAAATTGTTTTCGCAAACAGGTCCGGTCCTGAGCCAAGGCAGGCTAGGCTGGTATATGTGGCCGTTTTATATACAAATATAATTTCGGTCCTAAAATTCTAAAAAATTGTTGTAGCCTAGTGGTTTGACCGGCAGAGATATGGATAACTTGCTTCAGGATCGATTCTTGTAGGTGCAGTTTTTATGAATTTAAGAACTGAATCAATCGTCATCCGTATCCAGGACATTAGCAACATGTGAACTGTACATCAATCTTCAAGGTTTGGCAAACATTCGTTCGGACGTACACTAGATCCCGAATTTCTTATGGGAATGATTGAGAAGCTATTTATCGTGTGTAGATTCCCCATTAGTGTAAATATCATATAAAACAACTTATTTCATATACTCAACAGATTCAATGCCTTTCTTATTTCTGCTCGAAAAGCAGATGATCTAAATGTTCAAAAGGACAAAAACGATACTGGATTTGTTTATGGTAATTATATTTCCTTCCCACACATTTAAACTGGGCTATGATAATCAACAAATACAAAAATTCAGTCAAAAATTAAAAAAAAAAAAAAAACGANATAACAGTAACCTCTTTGTTCAAGCTTTCGTGTCTCTTCCATTGGAACTCTTCAAGGTGTATTCACTATACCATTTCTGTTGTCTTCTTTATTTTGCTCAATCCAATGAAACTCAAAACTTTGGATCTTAAAAGAACCATTTGACGAATAAAAGGACCAGCAATAAAGCTCAGTGGCTCATGCTGCCGGGATGTACAGAACGGCAAACAAGGGTCAACTCCGAGCAAGCCCCTGCAATTTAGTGTAGCTTGCTTGTTCTTCTTTTCGATGGCCCTCCTGGGAACATCTTCATGATCCATCCTAGAACCCTTTCTACCACCTAAACAGAAAGATAGTTGTATATTAATGTGTCTTTTTCAGATCAGAGTTTAAAACTCTTTAACAGAGAAAGAGAGAGAGTACCTCATCGCCCTCGTCTGCAATTGGTGCTCTCTCTTGAACAACATGAGAATCTGGCTGTTTTTCGGGTGTAACATTGTCTATGGCCATCTTCTGCGCTGTTAAGAGCTCTAACCTTTTCGTCTGCGCTTCAAGTTTTCTGGATAACTCTCTGTTCAGCTCCTATGGTTAAGAAAAAATTATAAAAATACAAAGACTTGAGGAAACATGAGAAACACAAAACATTCAAATGCTACTCATAAAACACCATTAGAAAATATGAAACACAGAGACCAGCTTCGAAAAAAGAAGAATAACAGAAGAAGACGGCATTGTAGGATTTTTAGCCTATATATGAGCACTCGGAGATGTAATCTAACGGAACCATAGAAAAAGCACATTCAGAATTTTTGCGTGCTGTTATGGTGACAGAAAATTCTTACTGAAACCAAAGAAGACGCGTTTCTAGAGCCCCATGAATTTGCTATTTAGTTTATGTTATTGTACCTGCACATGCGCACTTCGAGATAACTCAGATGACAATGCTTGCACCAGCTCCTCTTTTTCAATTGCCAACTGCAGCCAAAGAAGTAAAACAACTGTCAAGTTATTATCCAGATTGAGAAATGATAGTACCTTGAGAACTGAAAGATACTGATTCTCACAACTAAGGAAAACGTTAAAACTAATACATGACTACCTCAGCAATCAGCATATTAATGTTATCAATCAGTCTCATCTGATCAGCTGGAACGCTCAATGAAATGCCTTCAGGAAAGATATTTGTATTAGATGAATCACTTTCGAGCACAGCTGTTTCCTGGTTCGAGCTCTCTGGCATAGTATCTGAGATTGCTGCACCAAAGAAACAAAGAGGAAAAAAGGATATTAAAATTGAAAAGATTATACAAGAATCCAGGTTTAGAAGAAGGCTACACAGCCATTGTTAAGAGTCTTCATAGGCATGGTGTAAAAGATGCAAATATTTGAGTTTGGACATCCAAAATATGCTTCAGAATTCTTTAATAGTGCGCAATGATCATTACCGAGACCTTCTGTTGAGGTTGAAGCGTACTTTCTGCTAGTAGAGCTTTTACTGAGATCAGTGGATTTTCCACCTGAGGAAGCTTTCTGCACCATAGTTTGTAGGACCTTCTTCTCTGGAAATGGAGATGCAGAATATAAGATTATATACAGAACTTGATGAATCACATTACTTTTTAGAGGAGCAGATCTCAGTATGCATGCCTTCCTGAAGAGCTATAATAGTCGATTGCAAGTCTTGACAATCTTTCTCTAAGCTCTGCAATTTTTTCCTATAAAAGTTTAAAGGTAAAATGAAATAGATCCCAAAAAGCCATAGAAGTTACAGAATATGGTTCTTTTTGGATCAAACATGAAGTAAAGGTGAAGATTCGGAGAGCTGGGTAACAATACAATAAAGAGCATACTTGTAAGATGACATTTCTGATTGTGCATTCTCTAGTTCCCTCTCCAGCTTCAACTCATTAGATCTGAGTCTTAGAGCCTAATATAATTTCCGAGAAAAAAGTTAAAAGCAAAATAGATGTATACACAATCATCTGAAGGCAAAGAACACAGGCTATCTCATAACTGAAAATTCCAAAAAGTAAACGAAATACGTCATCGCACACTTTTGCAGCTAAGTGAGTCATAGTTCCTTTTTTTTTTTAGTGGCTAATGTGACAGCAAGAACAAACATCGAAAGCGTAATACCTTATCTTCCAAACTGATGACTTCAGAAGCCAGTATTTGAGAACGCTCATCAGCAGCATTACACTCTAGCTGCGCATTTGCATACTCATTCCTGACAGACTCAAGTTCCACCTGTAAGGTAACAGTGTTCAATTAAGTAGCAGCTTTTGTAGTACTGTAGAAAATAGTTCCAGTGTATGAAGAACGTAACGCAAATATTGAGTTTTGTATGTGTTCCATCGAGTAATTTGATAGCATATGAATGCAGCAAATGCATTATTAAATATATTGCTAGAGAATATAGAACTGGCATTGGTTGCATACTGGTAGTTAATACTAACCATTTGAGCTTGGATCTGTTGTTGTAGCTTCTCCATGTCATCTTTCAGTTGGTTTACAATACTTCTCTGGAAGAGAGAGAAGCGACTCATCAGAAGGGTTCAGACTATTATGAATATAAAATGACACCATGTCTTATGGCAATCAACATAAGACATTATTCACTCTCAACACAAGAACAGTTCAGTAAATGTCAATAAGCATTATCCAGATTCTTCATTTTAACAACATCTCCATCTCATTTGTGAATGCAGCAATGATCTCAAGTCTATAAATGTGTTTTTTGCAGCATGTCTAAAAATGTTTTAATAAAGATCATGGTTCTAACGATGATTCAATTCCCATCCATCCATAATATGAATTATAAAAACTCTAATATTTCGATCTACCAAGGATCCCAAAACCACATAACAGCATATTCTGGCTAACAATGAGGTATGATAAAATGCAAATAATTGGTCAAAGTGCCCAAGGTCGTTTTCTAGTACAAGTCACTGCTATATCTAACTAGGATGCCATGAGGGGTGATAAAATGACGCACGTACCTGCTGGTTATAAGTGTCTGTCATCGAAGAATTTTCAGATGCTAAGGATTCTGCCAGAGCACGTGAAGCATCAAGATCCCTTTGCAGTGAAAACTTTTCTTGTGTTAAATCCTCAATATGCTACAAAAGGAAAAATGAAACCATAGCTAAGAAAATGCGCAGGGCAAAGAGTATTAAAAGAGAAACAGTGAAAGCTAAAATCCTAAAGTCAATAAAAGAGCAATGCAACCCAAAATACTTGACAATTTGCTCGTCTTCATATAACATGAGAATGACACCCCACTAAATTCTTTTAAACAAGGAATAGCATCCCGTTTGCCGCTCAATCAAATCTTAAAGCTAACCAAATCTAACCTCCCAACTATTAAGTAAAATGTCAACAATACATAAACATAATAACAAATGGTGTAAGAAATACGTTTATTACCTGTTCCAGAGCAGTAAAGTCATCATTTTGTTTTGGCATGGAAAAATAAGTGAAACCTGGCGTTACTCCATTGGCAGCAGGATACATAGAATTTCGGATTTTTTCAAATGGATTAGGAGAATCATATGCACCGCTTGCCAATGATGGTCCATTGCTATCTCTAATATTCCCTGATATATATTGGAATGAAGCTGGCCCAAAACCATCACTGCCAGTTAGCTGGGAACCACTGGGTGTGACCAAATTCGCCTCAATCTCAGGGTGTTGAGACTGAGTCTCTGGAGCTCTTGTAATATTAAGAGTATCAAGGAAAGATGAACGAGATTTCTTCACGGTTGATTCATTTTTAGCTGAGTGAAACGGTGAAGAGCTTGTGGTATGTACACTGAAATCTGAATATTCAGAAGGTCGAGATGATGTGTCCTGAGAACTAAAAAAATAACTGCTAGACAAACTTGGCTTCTGCACAATGCTACCTCCTCTTAGTTCACCAATTCCCTGTTGGCTTTTGGCAACTTCTTTAATAGATCCTGCCATCCTGGTTGTACGTTGTAGATTGTCTAGCAACAAACACCACAAGGATATATTAGTCTTTCCTTTTAAATAACTGAAAAGAAAAGAGGTCGAAAAAGAATACATTGCTCCATCAACTCTCATATAATATCAATGTACCTTCTCTGGATGAGAATAATCCACTGCCCTGATTGAAACCGTCCATTTGCACCGAGGTTAATTGGAGAGAGTTTCCAGAAAAGGGAGATGCACCTTTGGAAGCACCTTCATTTTCTCTTAGAGTAGAAGCATGACCGAAATTTTCACTCGACTTCTTGTCTACAATGCTATAAGGTACAACTTCAGGCTTATTATTATCCACTGTTAAGTTCTTTGAACCTATCAACTCTACGCTACTAGAAAAATCAACCTTGCCCACTGATTCCTGACCATCCGATGCTCGATTTGAAGATGAGATTTTATATACGTCTCCAGAAAATGATGATTTGGTATGTGCTTCATTAGAGGAAACTTGATGAGTTTCAGCAGATGGCCTGAGAGGTTCATTAGACACGGTGGATTCAACAGCTCCGTCTGAACCGGAGGAACTTCTCTGGCTGTTATCAACAGGCTGTGTGCTACTACTCTGTGATGCCTTTTTGGCGGCTCGTTCTGCTGCTTTTTGCTTCCGGAATTGCTCAAGCTGAATCCAAAAAATAAGTAAAAGAACACACAATTTAGATAGCATCCATCTGGAAACCAGAATACTCTTTTTCATAAGAAATCACAGCTTAATATCGTTTCTAATTGCATGTGTTGGAACATCAAATCACAATTACAAAATCATGAATGAAACGGCGAAAAATGATCAGGTAAAAAAACCCAGAAAAGAGGATCAATGGCTCAGTACCGACAAAATCTAGGGGCAAGGTTTGGAGTCAAAGCTATTCAAAAAGTAATAAAAAGGCTATTGATGATCTATCTACCTTACGCCGACCAGCTTCAGCATCCTCCTGTCTCCGGGAACTAGGCTTAACCTGAGCTGATGCCATTGAAATTAATCCAAAATCTTAGCAGAAGGAAATGCCTCCCCCCAACTGCTTCAAATCAAAGCTTTTTGCAATCAACATTACAAAGAGGAAACTCTCACGGTGGTTGGATTGTATTAGAAACTCAAATAATAAAAAGACAGATCCTGAGGCGAAGATTCAGAAGATATTCGATACAAATTATGGGGAAACACAGAAGGAGATCTCGAAGCAGGAGTCGAAAATCAAGAGAATTGTCACCAAAATTAAGGGGTTTTCGATCTGGAGGAGAAAGGAAGAAGAAAAAAGAACAAGTTTGTTGGTCAAGAGTTTTTTTTATTAATTTGGTTTCCTTCTCCCCATCTCTCCTTTTTTTTTTTTTTTCTTTTTTTTTGTCATGTGGGCTATAGGGAGGCTTACTTCCCCCTTTTAGGCCTGATTGGTAGAGTGGAGTGGGAGCTGGGAGCTGTAAGCAGCTGGGAGCTGGGAGCTGGGAGCTGGGAGCGGGAAACAAGAGCTGTGAACGAGAGCTCTGAGCTGTAAATCAAAACTAAAATTATAAAATTATACTTTTTAAATAAATTTATTTAATTTATTATTAAAATTATAATATTCAAAAAAATTCAAAAAATTCAAATTTTACATTACTTTGAATTTTTTGTTTAAAAGTTTTTTCACCAGGATTTCGATTCCTAGCGACATTTCATTATCATTTAGAGTTTAGTAATAATTTTTATTAAGATTTCCATTTTAAATTTTCCTAGTAATTTTAGTTAATCGACATTATTTTTTAATAATTTCTCAATTTTGAATTTTAAATTTAATCAAAAAATTATTAATTAAGATTTTAATAATTATTTAACTTATAATAACACAAATTATTTTAATTAAAATTAATTAAAATGTTTATTATAATCTAACACAACGTATTAAAGAAATTATTAATTAAGATTTTAATAATTATTTAACTTATAATAACACAAATTATTTTAATTAAAATTAATTAAAATGTTTATTGTAATCTAACACAACGTATTAAAGAAATTATTAATTGAGATT
>OVAU01001164.1:0-15461 GCA_900406315.1 Biscutella laevigata subsp. laevigata
ACTACTTATGTCATATTTAATATATTCACATTAATTTCAAATACTAGTATTATATTAAAACATGGTTTATCTACTTAAAATGTTATAATGGACTATTTCATTAATAATCAGACAAATAAAATTAGATATACTTATAACAAACTAAATTAAATATATATCTAACGAATTAAAATATTATTTTAAAAACAATACTATTATTATGGTAACAATCGTATACCAGAAAATATTATAAAATTAAAGTGGTAATTGCTTATGCTAATTTATAGGATGCAACTCTTATATTATTTTTTAAAAAATGTTTGTACGATTGTTTGTATTTAAAAAACAAAATAGTTGTTTCACATTTAATTAATAAACTTAGTAATAGGTTAAAGTTATCTTAAAAATAAAACTTATTACATTTAAAATTTCATCAAATATAAATTTATTTTGAAATAATAAAAAATCAAAAAAATTAATAAAACATCATTCATTACCAATTTTGATAATATATATATTGAATTTATCTATATCAAATCAAACAATATGTGAATAAAATTTATTGTATTATAAATTTCACTAATTCTACCAATATTTAAAAGTAATATTAATTCTAATAGTATAGAAAATTAATACTATCTAATAATATTTTAACTAACTAGATTTTATTCAAAAATTTCTTAAAATACAAAATTCTTGCGGTTTACAAAATCTCCGAGTTTTCGCAGATACTTATCAATCAAATCAACACAATTTTCAAAAAAAAAAAAAAAACGAAATCATATCATTTTACAAAATCTCCCAATTTTTTTGGAATATTATCTAAAAAATCGTCATAATTTCTCTCAAAAAAAAAAACTATAACATTTTACAAAATATCTAAATTTTAATAATCAACATAATCATTAAAGCTTTGTTGAAACATTATTGATGCAAAGTACATATTCAAAATCACATGCTATATACAAAAACAAAAGTTACATATAAACACCACCAACCTTCTCTACCCACATAACAACTAAAACTCATCAACAAAAAACAACCAAACTCCTTAAAACCTCATTACTAAAACAAAGAACCAAACCTTTCTTAGAGTTATATTCTCACAACATCTCTAAAACGTAGGTACAAGTCCAAACCCACTAAACATACCTTCATGACCAACAACCACATCGTTGCTCTCACCAGCCTCCTTCCGCTTCGCAAACCTTCCCTTGATTCTTGGTCTCATCTCTGCATAAGCTTTGCGTGAAGCGTACCTTATCGTCTTCTCAAACTTTCTGTTCTTCCTCTTCTCTCTGTACCTCATTACTCTCACCTCTCTTTCCGCTGAAGTCAACGGAACAGCCCTTTGACTTCCGGGATCACTTCCGGTGGTTGCTGGTCCACTGTAAGGGTATGAGACGTCTGCTACTGACCCTCCATCTGGGACTACTCCAACTTCCATCGATGATGATGAGACCTGTGGCAAACAACCACCGTTGGATTAATTAAACAACTCATTCACTTGCCAAGTAAGGCTGGAAAAATTACTCGATTTTGGTGAACCGAACCGACCCAAAATAGAATGTACCAGATTTAAAATAAATTAACAAATTACATAACGGTTTCTAAATTTCTATAAACAGAAGAACTAGTCTTGAATCGGTATCGAGCTGAGAATCAAACGGGCACCCGAAATAACCGAAATGAAATTAAATAATAAAATATCAGTAATGTTTATTACTAATTTAACAAATATTAGTTAAATATTTAAATTTTAAAAGATTTTCGGTTATTTTTGGGATATTTTCATTTTATTTTAGGATATTTTGGAATAATTTGGATAAAAAGTAATTGAATTAAACTATATAGAAAATTTGATTCAAAAAGATTCATATTCAAATATCCGAAAAAACTCAAACTGAACCGAAACCAAATCATTAAAATATTCAAGCGATTCGTAAAATCTTCTTCCCAAATAACCAAACTGAATAGGTACCAAATCTGAACGAATTATCCGAATGCCTAGACCTATTGCCAACCATCAATATGGCATATCGTTGGATACTTCTCAACTATTGTGGTATTTCTTCTGCTTATAAGATTCGCTTACGCATGTAATGATTGGTTTCGATTACATTAATAATTTAACATGAAACCTGAAGTCGAGAAACAAACTACTGTATTTAATCAATATATAATTGTATACTTTAGATTAAGGATTATCATGGTAATTCTTCTCATTATAGATTACTTTACACATGTTATAACCTCAAACTCATTGACTATCATTAGTCCACATTAATTTAATAATTTGAATGTCATTAAAAGTCCAAAGAGCAGAAGATCTAAACTTTATTTATTGGTTAAAAAATAAGTTCTTTTGAGTCCGGTTTTCAACCTAATAAATTAAATTAATCAGTTGACTATATAAAATCTAATTTAAGAAATTCGGAGAAAGCTTACGCTATGGCTGATGCAATTGTAACCGTAAGTAAAGCCTTTGGATCCTCCGGTAAAATCCAATTCGTAGCAGTTCTCGTTCACCGTCGAGGCTCTAACCGTCCGATTCTCCACCGGAACCACACCGTCGGTGCCGGAGCTGTTCTGCTCTTGCGATTCCAGCTTCGGATCAACAGTCTCATAATCCAAATACGGATTCGGATCCGAGAATAAATACTGTTGACCCGTGTTCATCTCCGGACTATCTCCCGGCACCGCCGCTACCACCGTGGTGGACTTCGGATTCGGAAGCAGCCAAGAAGCTGCTTCCTCCTCCTCTTCTACACGGCTAACGTTTCCATCAAGATCAGAGAAATAGCAATCGTCGAGGAAATTAACAACCGTATGCTTGACGGAAACGTCGCCGCCGGAGACGGTATCGTAGAAAGGAGTTACGGGAACACGCTCGTGACGGCGAGCTAAAGGATTAGCGGAATGAATATCTCGGTCACACGTTACACAGAGAGTAGCTGCGTCTGCCTTGCACGTGACGTAAGCTGGTGCTTGCTCACACACTTCACACATCCACACACGTGCGTGTTTTGACGCTAGCTTATTCGCCGCGTGGATCTTCGAGTCACAGCTTAGACATAGAAACGCTGCGTCTGGTCTACAGTATAACGCCGCCGTCGCCGATTTGCACGAGTCACAAAGCTTTGACGCCATTTCTCTCTCTCTTTCTCTCTCTACGTTTCGCTTCTCTTCCTCTCTCTTTCTATCTCACTCTCTCTTTGTGGTTGGTGATACGATGGCTTCACATGAGCGTGTCATGAGTCTATCCACGTGGGGTCCTACAAGTATCCATCTAGATCAAATCAAAAGCTAACACGTGGTCAAATATTAGCCAAACAACGTAATGTATAAATGATTTTGTCCTTCTTAAAACAAAATTGTAAATAATAGTCACATGGCTATCTACTCGTATGCATTATTCTGGAGACGTTAGACATTTGGCAACAGGTGTTTTCACTTTGCCAAATAATGCATAGCAAATTTCATAACGTTTTTGTAAACTGTCATACAAAATTGTCATTTTTTTGCAAAATTAAAATTATAAAAGAGTGGAATAAAATTGTGAAGTATAATGGGTGTAATGGGCTTATATGGGCTATAGAACCCTCTTTCATGTGCTACTGATTAAATTGGCCTATTTGAGCCCTATAATACTCTTGACAAATTTCATAATATAATGAACTGCAGCATTCTATTGAATCAAACAGGGTGTGTGTCTGAATGTCAATTTCAGTTCGGTTCAAATCTCTTTGAATTTCGGGCTTTCACATTGAGATATTGAGAATCCATTTGGTAAAAAAATTAGGTTGGGTTCGGTTCGGATTCAGAGTATCGAAATATTTTTCAGATTCTCTCGGCTTAGGTTTGGATCATTCCAATTTTATATCGGATTTGAAATATCGCAATACTTTATGATCCTCTTGACTTCGGTTTGGGTATTTTCAACAAAAATACTAAAATATTCCAAATACGAATAATACCATGAAAAAGTTAACCATATTCATTAGTATAAAAATATAAAAAGTAAACATGGAACTGTGAATAAAATATAAAAGTATATTACATATCTGCAAAAATAATATTAAATATTAAAATATACCAAATATTAAAATATTAATAAATATTGAATATTTAAACTTAAATTCATAATTTTAGATACTACTTAAAATCTCGGATTCAATTTAAGTTTTACCCGATTCCGAAATACTTCAAAGGTGATATTCATTTAAATAATTTAATATGGTTTTGAATTGATTTTTTCGGATCGGTTTCGAATACGGAATATTATCGAAGAACCCTCAAACAATCATCTACCTTTTCCATCAATACATAACATATTTATGTTGTATGTGTAAATCTGTTTTTAGTGTGTTTAGTAGTTTGATTATCTTTATAACGAAACCGCTAACGCTAATGTTGAATACAGTTACAGAGAAACCTGACAACATTTCAAGTCTTTTGCTCAGATTAACACTACTCTAATGGAGATTTACAAATAACAATTTCAACTAAACCAACAAAAAACAGAGGATGAAACAAACCGACCACAAAAAAAAAACACTATTTGATTACAGAGCAAACCTACGACACTTCTGTAGTTACCGTAAACTCTCCATATTGCACTTCTTCGTTCTCCTTCTTACCACAATTCAAGCAAATCTTGGCTGCGACTGGAGTAGCCAAGAACGTTGGTTTGATTTGTCCAGCCATGATCACAAGAATCTTCTCTTCAAAAATCTTAGCCTCCACTTTCTCACCTGACTCCGCTTGCTTCTCTCCGTCACCGTCGTCGTTCGTATTCCTCGAGAGTTTCCAGTACGAGCAAGCGAGCACCAAGAGAGCAAAGGCGATGAGTCCAAGCATGGCAGCTAAACCACCGAAGAGATAAGGAACTGGTGAACGCAATAGTGACATTTTGTGATCTGTTTTAACACTCGTGCTTGGAAATTGCCTCATTGTTTTGTTAGAACTTAGAAGACAGAGAAGGAGAAGAAGAAGAAGAAGCTTGACAATTGTGAAGCTACTCTTTTGTTTGTTTGTTTTGAGTTAATTGCAAAGATAGTTTGTTATGTTTTGAAGTGATTTATAGTAATCAATGCGGAGTTGGTCCAGTTGGTAATGGGGCTACGGCTGTAGCTTCCGCCATCTGGGTTCGATTCCCATTGGGAGAGGATTGTTCAACTTTGGTTGTTCATTGACCGCTCTGATCCTCGGCCCCGGGGTTAGTGACAGAGAAAGGGAGATATGTGAATATTTCACAAAATGTCATTTCTGTTCATTTTATTTATTTATAAAAAACAAAATTTATTTAGCCTATGATCATTCATGCAATAGCTTCGAAGATTCTCTAATATTGTGCATTTAGACTGTATATATAACTTGGTTTGTAATTTTTTTTTTTTTTTAAATATGGATATTAGATTTTTTTTTCTTAAACCGGTTATGGATAGTTTCATAATCTCTTCAAAACATAAATTATTAAAGAGAATTACCCTAATAAAAATTTAGTGTCTTTAATTTTGTGGTTATTTGCTGGACAACACTAGATATCAGGTCGAAGTTCAATTCACTATAAGAGCATTTGTGTGTTTGTTCCTCTTTTAGAGTTTTAACTATTGAATCGTTCATATAAGTTGACAACAATTTTTTTTTCAAAAACTCTAAATTAGCACATAATAAATTTTGTGATTAATTATAGCACTAACAGTAATTCATATATACTAAATCAATTTTTATTAGAGGACAAATTTTAAAATCAAATTCAAATGATGATTTTTAGGTTTAAGATTTATTGTCAAAAGTTTAAGGTTTTAGGCTTTAGAATTTAGGTTTGAAATCTTATGGATAAAGGTTTAAATTAATCAAGATATTTTAGTTTTTTTTGTCACTTTTTTCACTGTTGTAGTGAGCAAACCTTATTTTAGGGATATTTCATGGAATTGCCCAATTATAAATGCATATAAATATTTTTTGGAAGAGACGACAAAAAAAATTATCGTATTTAATTAATTGGATTTTGGAATATCAACTGGGCCCATCTGTGTGTTTTATTTTGGCCCATGATGGGAGCACCCAATTCTCATGGCATTTTATCATAAAGCTATGTCAGGGGTATATTTGTCCTTTTAGGTTACAATTTGGATATGATTTGCTACTAACAGTAAAATAATCCATATATTATTTCTTTTATCCATAGTTGGTAGGGAATACTTCAACTTGTTTAATCAAACATAAGTCCATTACCAAAACTGCTAAATTAATAATTTATCCCGTACTGTAAGCTTTTTTTTTTTTTTTTTTTTTTCNGTACTGTAAGCTTTAAATGCAAATAGGATTTACTTTTTAATATTCGAAAACAACAATTCACAGATTTTATTTTATCCATTAATGGAATTATGGAAGTATATATTTCAATTTATTTTTTAATAATTACTGAAGTTCCAACATTGTTAGATTATCATTTAAATATTCTCATAAACTATATTCACATTAGATATATCATATATGATAACAACAATGGACAAAGTATGAGAAATAACAAATTAGCCTCTAAAATGGTCATCTAGAGTTTTAGGAATAGTCCGACCATCTTAGGTTGGTTTCGTTCTACACGTGGGGCTCTCTCTTCTTAATCTTCGAGGTCACGTGTTATTATCGGTTTATTTAGTGCTTGCAGTGTTTAATCAGGAGTTGGTCGAATTTCTCAGATTTAATCAAAATTCAGTTGTAACTTGAGGTCGAGGTAGTTTTGATGTCAACAGGCTTTCCGAAAAAAGATGTCGTCGCCTTGTTACTTTACGTCCGCATCACTCGCGTTTGGGTTACTGCCGAACATCAATCTTCACCAACTCATCAACCACGAGCTGCTTTGTGCAATCACCGGCCGGCATTCAAAACACTCTGCTCATCCTGCTGCAGATGTTGCCAGATGTTATGTTTTGTTTTACCCTGTTTTATTTTAATTTCGGTGTCTGTATTAAACTGTTAATTTTAATCACAAGCCAGTTCGTCTTTAAAAAAAAAACAAATTAGCCTCTCTTTTTTTATTACCAATTAGTATATGTCATAAATCACTAATCTATTAATTAAACTCTCATAAAAAAAAATACTCTTATGTGAACTCAAAACCAGTCTAATAATAGTGATATTAAATATTTAATCACTAAATTACTTATTGTATTAACTCATATTTATCAAAGAAAATTTCGTATATATCAGTTTATTATAAAAAATCAAAGGAAATTTCATATATATCAGTTTATTAAAAAAAAATCAAAAATATCACAAGATAATTTTTGTATTCAAGATAACTATTTTAGAACATGCTTTAATAAACCTTTTAAATTTATAAAATACATTATGAATCCTTATAAATTTGTAACATAGCTTATAAACTTTATAATAATTTAAAATTCAATATATTTTGAGTTGTAAAATTGTATAAACGTCTTATGTAAGTTTAGAAAAAATACAAATTTGTATTTTATAGCCTTGTGAGCTCATCTTAATTGATTAATTCTATTCATGCATTAAATACTGAGATTATATAAGTGATATTTTACTAAAATGATATTGACAAAAATATATATTATTAAAATGATATCATAAACAAAACTAATTTAATATTGCGATAAGAAATGAATAAGAATATTTTGATGGAGTTTGAGGAGACTTGACGCTTTGACTAGAGATTTGTCATCTGATATTAGGCAACAAAAGTATACATGCATTTTCAAAACCTTACCCATTTAAATATATTTATTTATGCATATATATATACAGTAAAATATTTATAATTAATAGTGTTGAAATATGATATTTTATTAATTTAGAAAAAAATTCATTTACAAATCAGATAGTTATGTAAAAATCAAAATTTGAAACAAAAAAGTAATTAATTTATAATAGATTATTTTAATTTTATTTTTGGTCAACAATTTATCAAAGTATTAATATAGAAGTATTAACTTACAGAGATTATAGTATACATAAAATGGATAATACACGTGCATCAATGCGTTATATAAATCGAAAATATCATTTTTTTCTTACTCAAAACCTAAACTATAATCAATTTTTGTAATTAAAAAGCTGAAGTATTAATGTTTATAAACTTTAATAATTATATTCTACTTTGGCCCACGATAATTATTGCTATTCTCACAACCAATCCCCTATATATTAAAACAGAAACATTTTTTTAAAATAACCTAGCATTAACGTGTGATTTACAAAAATACATATTGATGTGTCAATCACCATATTATCTTTAAGAAAATATATAAAATAAAATTTTGTTTACTAGGATAATTACAATATATGTCACTCATATATTTACTAACAAATTTATTTAAGTATATTTACTAACAAATTTATTTAAGTAATAAAGATTTGATATCTAACAATATCCTACTAATTATTTAAATATTTTTTCACGTAATAGTATTTAATTTTCGTTTTGATTATTTATTTAAAAATAAAAATCTCTATGAAAATATATTCAAAATAATGTTTTTTTACTATGATAAATACAAAAACTGAAAATATTTTTATAATTACTATCAATAGATAGTTATTTAAATATTTAATATGAATAAAAAAATAATTTAAAAAATACTAAAATATTTAAATATTAATCTAAGATATATTATTTTTTGGGGATCTAATATTATGAATATAGTTTTAAATCACCATATGTATCATCAAATGATTAAAATATTCAGTTAAATATTCATGAGTTTGCATTTTGCCTGGAAAAATGGGTTTAGTTCATTTAATAAAACTTTATACTCATAATTATATACGATTAAAAATAAATTAATATTAATAATAAATTACAAATTAATTATGGTAAATTTATATTTTATATATATTTTTAAAATGATATTGTATTCATGTTTCTATTTTACTCATAATAAATATTTGTTAAGATAATATATAACAAAATTCTATTATATTTTCTATTATAATATTTCGCGCATACTGCGAAAAAGAATTCTAGTTAATATATGAGGATTCCCTCGCACATACCTTAACTATAGAGGATTCCCTCACATCTACTTAATTTTCAAACACTAAAAAAACAACACAGATTCTTCTAACCATGTGCAAATAATCCAATTAGATTTGTGTGAATAAAAGTAACACTTTTGTTCTGTCTAAATATTATTCCATTTTCCACTATCGTAAGAGCATCTGAACTTACTCTCTTCATTCACTAGTGATTAGTAAAAAAACCTCTTGCCCTCTTGGTTAACCCAAAGGGTCATCTCTTGTAGTTGTTGATCACCAGTAAAAAAAAAAACCTTTAAAAAATCTATATATATATAACAATGTATAATAATATATATTAGCTTTGTTTTATATTTCGAGTATAATACATCAAAATATTATTATTATTATTATTATTATTATTATTTATTGGTACTACTTTAAGATATAATTAAATACATATATATATATATATATGCGAATTAGTTAATTAAATAAAAGTAATCGCTAAAAAGCAATTTAGACTATAATAGTTTTAAGTGTTTTTTGTCTAGGAATAGTTAATCTTTGTGTTATTTTATACTACCTATCTTTTTAAAAAGTATTAAAAAGCAAAGTAACCACAACGAACGAATTATTCACAAATGTTAGTATAAATTAGGATATAAAGTTGTACCGAATACCAATAAATTTTTAGATTGAAACTAATCACTCTAAATTTATCAAATATTTGTTACCTGCGTCAGTAAAGTGAAAGCAATTATATTATATATATATATATATATATATAATTTATAAATATATATTAATGTATATGTTAGTCTATATATTATACATATAATGATATTGATGGTTGTAAGTTGTAAAATGTAGAAAGCGACTCATGTATGCAAGCCATCGATAGATAGATTGGAGATATCAATTTGTGCTTTGTCGGATTCGCTTCCACTTATGTTGGAGAATGCTTATAGTCTTATAGATTTACTGTTAAGCCAGACAACACTTTTTTAAAAAAATCATACAATAAAAAAGTCATGAAATTATTCGAGATTTGATTGTGAATCAAACTTAGATACGAATATATTTCTGTCTGTATTTATGTATCGATTTGCTTATATGGCTTTTTAGGACAAATACAAGAACCATATCTTATTTCATTTTCTTTATTTAAATTTTCTTTATTCTTGATTGATTTTTATTCTCCTGGTTAGATATATATCATATAATTAGTTAACATGTCTCCTCACTTCAGATATTTATCAACTAGAATTGCACCCACGCTATACGTAGGATAAAATATTTTTATTTACATTTCTATTGTATTTTTAATAATATTAAAATAAAAAAATATTTTGATTTTATATAAATATAAATGTATAAAATTTACTTATTTACGTGTTTGGTTTAGCTACCAAGTAATAAAACGAAAAATTATGTAACTTCGATACCGATTAAATCAAACTTCTGATTTATAGTTCAATATTCTAAGCATATTAACTTATTTATAAAATTCTTTCCTATTCTCTTATTATTTTCTTAGTCGACGTGAGAATTTTTAAAAAAATATAATTTTCTTTATAAGTTGAATATTTCATATCCGTTTTGAAAAATTCGAAGCACATAAAACTCGAAAAATCTTAAATATTTTATTAAATGAATTATATATTAATTCTATATTTTATATAAGAATAATATTAAATAAATATAAATAGGACAATATGTTAATAAAATTTATGATATGATTACATATGAGATATTCTTTCTTTAATTGAAATGACTACAAAATATTACCTATTTTAAATATAGAAACATATATAGTATTTTGATATTTATGGTAATGGCATTGCGTAATTTCTTAAGAAAACTAAACCTTATTTTAAATGCTTTTGAGAATACACCAGAGAACGACACATCATCATTTTATAGTTAAAATGATTCTGGTGACGACACATAAGAAAAAAACAGCTCTTTTAATATATAAGGGATAATAAATATATTGATATTTTTATTTATATTAATCTCTCTTTATCAATAATATATATAATAGAATTCGATTTCAAATGATAATATATTGACTCAAACTTGAAATTAATTTATATTGATATTTGTTTTATTTTTTTGTGTTACTTTTATTCATACAAATCTAACTTGATTATTTGCGCACATGGTTAGAAGAATCTATATTTTATTTATTTTAGAGTTTCAAATTTAAGTAGATGTGAAGGAATCCTTAGTTAAGGTAGATGCGAGGGAATCCTCAAATTTCCTTTAAAAAACAGTTGATTTGTAGTGAGAATAACAATAATCATTGAAGGAGTGATAGAGATTTTTCTTGTTTTGATTAAATGACAAGAGTAGTAATAAGATGAAAATGAGGTATAGTAAATTTGAATAAATTCAGAATAAAACATGGGATACACCAATTCTCTCTTAACACAATTGTCAAATGATGAGTGAATTTATATTTTATGCCTCTTAATACAAATCCAATGTTTTAAAGACTTGCCACTGTTTAGGACTGGAACGTGCCACGATCCCTTCTCCGATTCCTGATGTCAAAAACAAGTAAAGAAGATTCATTTCATACAAGTGAGAGAAAACAAAAAACAAACAAACAAAAAATTTGATTTTAGATTGTAAAAAGAAAAAACCTGGATCACAACTGAGTAAGGAGGTGGCATTTCAAGCTTTAGACTACCTTTCACAAATGTATACCGAACCCGAACCAACCAAATTATAAAACAAGAACCTATCTCTCTCAATATTGGTTTCAATCTTATGTCTCTCCAAAACATCACAATATAACATATACTTAGATAACTTACCTGATGCCTTTCTTTCAATTTTTGGAAAAAACTGGTACTTAATAGTTCAAAAATGTGATCTCTCATCTCATCGTTAGTCACAAGCAAACACTTGAGTTTAGCAGTAGCATAGAGCCAATACCTGAAATGTAAAAATTAAACAAACCAAGATGTTACTTACCAAACCAGAGATTTTAGTAAAAAGAGGCTAAACTAAGTTCATACCAATCATCATTAGCACCTGGTGGAGTCACGTAGAGGACATTGTTATCAATCCATTCTTCCACCAGCTTCCTGTGAATAGGATTCTCTAAAAGCGCATTGACCCGTTTCTTGTGCAGTAGAATTAGCGGCCATTTTTTGTTACCACTTTTACTGTAAACTTCATTCACTACAGCTTCAAGCTGCTCTTTTGCACAATGTGAAGTTTTTTCAGTATTTGCAGGAATGTATTTTGAGAGAATGCAAAAAGAAGGAGAATCGATGAGACCTGTGCTAGACTGAAACCACCCTCTGCAAAATTTTGTTGGTATAGACCAATATTTGCTCCATCTAGTATAGCTTCGTAATCTCCATGCTTTTCAAGCCACTCCTGTCAAATAGTTTATAGATAATTGACATTTGAATGTATAATAGTGTCAAGACAGAACTCCATTTCGAGCATTAAGAGTAATCATTCATTGTTCTTTCAAACCTGAAATTGGCTGAAATCCGACATTTGCTCACATGAATTGATCTTTGCCTTCCTCTCCATAGCCAAAGCCACCAAAGAATCCACAAAATTCTTAGTCTCTACCTCATTGGTATCAACACAAGCCAGATGCTCACCGCAACTCAAACATATCCCAGTTTGGCTAACATCAACATTCTTCACAATCCATTTCTCTTTCCCAACCCACCCAAGCCCGTGCCACCCACCACCATTCTTTAAAACAGTTGCTCTAAGCAGCCCAATATCAGAACCAATGCCACTAACTCCACAAGCTTTATCTCCAGAGAACCATTCCTCAATAATTTTTGAAGTTTCTTCACAAACGCAGTAAACACATTCCCTTAGTTTATGTAAATATCTATAAACCTTGTTTTCTTTCCCAGTAGCAATGCTTACCTTCAACAAAGATGAGATCTCTGCCTCCTCCAAGACAATACCTGAAGCTTCCATGTGCTCTTCCACTTCGTAACCCTTTTCAGCTTCCAAACTCTCACAGAAACAGAGCAAAGCCGGGGCATATGTTCTCAAACGGGGAACTGATAAACCGCAAACAGCAACAATGTCTTTGACAAGCTTGAAAGCATAATCACCATCACCCTTAGAAGCAGCTAATCGTGCTGCTGCAGTGACAGAGGCCTCATTAGGACTTATCCCAGAATTAACCATACGGTCAAAAATTTGGAAGCCACGGTCAATGGCAAGATTTTGAAGAGCAGGGTCATTAGTGGATGTGGAACAGAGGTAAAGAAGAGTCTGGAAATGTTGCTGGCTGAGGCGGATGTCACTAGAAGTGATAGCTTCATCAAAAATAGCTAATGCAGCTGAGAGGTCCTTGGACTTGGAATATGAATTGAGTTTGAAAAGGAGATTCTTTTCAGAATTGTGGCTTGTCTTCTTCTTCTTGTTCAGTTTTGAAGGGCTTTCTTCGTGGGGGCGAGAGCGGCGTTGATCAGCAGCGGCCATGGAATAATATATGCTAAGATCAGAAGCACAATATGTCAAACTGGAGGATGATACCCTAACCCTGATCGGGAAAAAGAAAAATGAAATTTTTTCAAATTAAAGTGAGCAAACAAACCAATTAACAACCAGAGTAATTTACATTCTAAACACTTTTAAACTTTTTATCACAAGAAAACACCATATCAATATTTCTTTCATTCCGAAGCATTTTCTCTAGAAACGATACAAAATTTTCCTACTTTTTAACTTTTTTACCCTTCATATCAAACCAATACATCTAACAAACTTCTTCTTTTTCGGCCGTTAGATTAAATAATTACTTACTATCCAACGGTACGTGACAAATCTGGTTATTATTAGATAATATATAAAATATTTTCTCTTTATACAATAATTTTTCTTTCTTCTTTTCTTTTTATCTCTTTCTTACACACTTCTTTTTTTCTTCTTTTCTTACATCATTTTCTCTTTTTTACAAAACTAAAAAAATTAGATGAATATCACGTGTCTAAATTTCTGAAATTTCTTGATACAAAGTGGTTACAAGTTAGTAATTCTATTGGTGGTTAATGTCTTTTTTATTTCTGTTATGTCTAACTCGTGGTCAAAGACACTGATGTTGTAATTAGGGGTTAGGCATTCATTGACTTGGACCATGGTGAAGCAACATTTTGGTAGTAACTCGTGGTCAGACTTCTGTTTTAGAGTTCTAATAATTTGTGATCGGAGTCTTAACTCGTGGTTAGACTTTTGATAGAAAGGATTACATCTCTGTAACCATAATTCAGTATCGACTTTAATGTGAGTTGGCTTTAAATTTGTTTGTTTTCTCCTAAATTTGCTTTGTTTTTTGGTGGTTAACTATGAACATTTTTATACGATCGGAGAACTAACTGGTTGTAGTCTGTTACGCAATCGAAGACTTGACTCGTGGCCGTAACTCGTGGATGATTACCTGATCGGAACCCTAGCTCATGGTCTGACTTTTGATAAGAGAAATTAAATCGATAACGCGGTTAGAGATCTAACTCGTGGTCAGTTGATTACGCGGTTGGGGACCTAAACTCATTGGCATAACTCGTGGTTAGATGGTTACGACCACGAATCAACATTTTAGGTCCTCAGCATTTTTGATCTCTGCATGTTAAAACACGAATATAGATTGTTGTCTTAGACAATCTACTGGTTCATTATGTACGCATGCTAAGCTTTTCATGCATTAGTGCCCTTATGGTTAGGAAAAATAACCATATAAGTCAGTAACATTAGAAAAAATAACCAAAAGTCAATTAACTATAAGTCAGTAACATTAAAAAAATCTACAAAATACACAAAATAACCATAAGTCAATTAACCAATATTCAGTATTTTGACATAAACAAAAACCACTCTTTGTGTGACAATAAAACCTGAGAATATTTCCAAAAATACTACTCTTCAATAACCGTGCGATAGGCTTTGGCCTATATATTAAGCAAAAAGAAACTTTCCTTGACATAAGGGTCTTAAATGTTTCCTTATCTTTAGTTAAATGTGGGTTGTGTTGCATCTCTTCTCCACTGTACTCACCTAAACATTAACAACAACACAAAAAGATGAAAGCCATTTTGTAGATGTATAAAATTTTCATTCAAAAGCCAACACTGTTTTGCGTTTGCATCACCTCGAATCATTTGTAATCGTGAGCTGTATAGATCAATGTGTCTTTTGGCAATGTAATTATCTGGAAAATAGATAAACGAAACATTTTCAATAGGATCATTGATCAATATAAGCAGTCACATTGGTTATGGAGTGTGAAAAGAAACTTGTCTGTGAGTGTACAGACTCGTAGAGTTGATCAAAGCTTCCACCCTAGCACACAAAGTTAAACATCATACTACAAAAATCCATATATCATACGATTTTTTGTTCTTTATAAGTGTTTTTACTTTGTTTGTATAAACTCAAAACCTCACCAAAAGACTCGTCATCCTAAACATCATAAGCCTTTCTATTACTATACTCAATGACTA
>OVAU01001165.1:0-15867 GCA_900406315.1 Biscutella laevigata subsp. laevigata
TCCCGATTTGGTTCGACTTATACTCGACTTTTCTGTATTTCCTAAACAGGACAGTATTGTCTTATGTTCTACTCGTCTATAGTAGGGCAGGGGAAATATAAGAAACAACCTGTTATTAAAAGACCTAGTCGAATGTTCCTTTCTTCAGCTACAAAGGAAGGGTACTTTGCATTCATCTGATCCCACATAACCGAATCTACTGGGTGACGAAGCATTCCATCTGTGCTCTTATTATGAAAGTGCCACCGCAAATCTTTAGCCATTTCTTCACACCTAAATATTCTTTTCAGCCTTGAGATTAATGGAAAATATCTCAGTACTTTTATTGGGACATTTGTCAAGCTTCTTGTAATTTTTTGAATAAACAACAATCGTTGACACATGCATGAATCTTTTCATAGCCCATATCAAAAGTTTTAAGAAAATTCTTCACTTCATACAAGGATGGGTGTAGGACATTGTCTTCTGGTAACATGTCTGGCAATGTATCTAGCAGATCATTGAAGCTCTTGTCAGACCATCCATTCTGTGTATTTAAGTCTGAAAAGAGAGACAATGGTTTCTCAACGTCAACCAACTTTACAAGAAAATCATCTTCTTTCTTGTCTTCTACCTCTGCCAACTCAACAAATTCAGCTGCTTTGTATAATTCCACAATCTCAGCATTCCAATTACTGACATCATTAACATCTACCGTTAGTGGATGTGATTCTCCATGATGATACCAGTCTTTCGTAACTTATAACTCTCATTCATTCCTCTTGTTACTAGGTGAGCAACAACTTCAGTGCATGAGTGACGATCTACATTGCGATAGTCGATTCAAGGGCATACTATTACATCACTGCCACCTAAGGATGCAACAACATCTTCAACAAACTTCGTAGCACCTCTCTCATACGCAAGATCAACTCTTCAAAAAAAATTGGTACTAAGTTACTAAGTCCTAACTCAAACAGTTCATAACTTGAACCGTACCTGTAGAGATGAATCCATGATTTGTCCACCATTTCTACAGAGTTTTGAATCAACTAACAATGAAACCCAACAGAACATGCATGAATTCAGAAAACAATCAGCTAACAATGACACATACTTAAACAGACTTACACATACTTAAAATGACAACGGAACATGCATGAATCATCTTAAACAACAAACAGATTTCTACAGACATGTGTATCAGCTAACAACGAAACACAACTGAACATGCATGAATCATCTTAAACAACTAACATATTTCTACAGACATTTGTATCAGCTGACAATGAAACACAACTGAGCATGCAGGAATCATCTAAAAATAAATGTAGAGAAGAATGTGTACACAAAACACTCTATAAATTTGACATTCAAAAACACAGAAAACTCAAGAAATCCAAAAAATTGTAGAACACAAAACAATCAAAGATTCGTGAGGATGCGGAGTTGTCTGCGAGAAGATAGCAACTCGTTAAACCCAGAACTCGTATACGCCGTCACTTGCAAAAAAAAAATTCAAATTTAGTACTTCCGATTGAAAAATGTATATTGAATCAACTATGGACTTGGTTCGAGAATAACTCACATAGAGCAAAGACGGATATTAAAGACGGATAGGGAGGACGGCGAAACAAAGAAGACAAGCACTGACGGAGAGAGGACGACGATCAAAGAAGGAGCCAGCATAGACGACAATTTTTGTATCGAGAGCGGGAGAGAAAGCCCTAATTTGATAACAAAGGGGGAAAATGACTTAGGCAAATTTTTTTGTCATTTTCGCTAAGTGTGGCTGGCTAAAATTCCCGCACAATGAAAACATAAGACAGGGTTGAAATCGTGCTATCGTAGACCGAAATTTTAAATTATATTTTATTTTCTTAAATTTAATATGTAAATAAATAAATAAATTATGATGATATTAGTGAATATCTATTGAAATGTTAAAACATATAACGAGTATAATATTCTTTTTGGTTTATTATAAGATTGACATAAGCTCAATCTATAATTCCCAAAACACAAGTATACGAAGTATATCCCTTACCACCATCTTAACCCTAAACCTCATATATGTAATCCATATCATTCAAAGAATTGTATTAATTTTATTTTTATAAGTGAATAAACTTGGTTAATTTGCATTATTGGTTTGGATTAACACATATAACATACATTTTAAAACACCAATTTTGTGTTGTAAACCTCTAAACACTACTAGAAGAACCTCCATTGATAGCACGTAAAAACTGCTATTACAAATTTACACATCTTTTAACCCTAAAACCCCATCTAACCCCTAAACTCATGTATTCCCTAACCCCATCTAACCCCTAAAAGTTTCCAATAATTCATTGATATACATAATGTTTTGTTATTTGCAATAGTTTTTTGCATTTTTAATTTTCATTAATTTAAAAAATTATATAACAAATCACACATATTTAGCCATGATATTTACTATAACATACTTATACAATCTTAATCAAATGCCGGAATTATGCACCTTAAAGGAAAATTAGATTTCTCTTATTCACAAAAATTCAACTTACAAAATTTATAAGTATACAAAATTTCTCTTAATCACAAAAATACGAGTTACAAATTTAAGGACCAACACATGTTAATTTCCAACTTCGGCCGAAATCATGCAGTCGAGACCACTGTGCATGTCCATTATTTTGTCTTCATGCCAAATAGATCTCCCTTCTCATCGACCAAATTCATCTCGCTAGCTTCTCCGGAACCGATCAACATATCCATTACTTTGTCTTCGGCAATATGTGTTATGCAATCAAGACTAATACCAGCTCCTCTCTTTTCTGTTCTCAATTCAAAACCAATATACAAAAAAAATTGTGACCGAGACTGCAATCAAGACCATTCTATAAAAGAGAGCATTGTGTATAGTAAATACCAGCCGATAAAAACAAGACCAGTACCATAGCTACAATTTTATGTCTTGATTCAACAACAATAAATAACCAAATGAATGAAACAGACCCACAACCATGAATTTGAACCTGGAAAATTTATCAAGTTCGTGCAAAACTTGAAAACAATAGGGGATATCATATGCATCTCCTAATCAGAAACTCAAAACCAAAATTAATTCAACAGAGAGAAACATTAGGGGAAAAATGAATTGAAAGATTATCTTACTGAAATATAGAAACACCTAGTATAATTGTGAAAGCTCTATCAATGAAATTAGACAACTGACGAAGCTTGGGTAAAGAAATGAGAGAACATGAAAAGCAAACGAAGCTTGCGAACCCAGATTATTCCAACTATGAAATTATCTCAGTCTTTGGAACCCCAGATTATTCCAACGAAATCATGCGACATTAAGAGCGAAAGATAGGGAATTGGAGAGGGAATTGAGAACATTTTGTGGAAATTTGAGAGGGAAATTCGAGAGCCAAAGTTCAGAAAAGTTTAGAGAGGGAATTAGAGAGCCAAACAATAAAATAAGATAAGGAATTGCAGAGCCAAAGATGAAAACTGAGAGGGAATTGGAAATTTTCGTTAAAATTTTGGCTAATTGTACGAGGTATGGTACGCAAATTATTTTGTGTTTTAATAAAATATACCACAACGTTTTTTCCGTGCTATCGTATAAAACCAAAAATCTAAAAAATCTACAACAGCAGATCTTAAATGTGTGCTGTCGGGGAGTGCTATTACAAAATTTTGATCTTACTTTTTTGTTTGCTGAACCTAATTAACAAATCAATTGAACAAATTTGATGATATAATGGGTTATTGACTAATGTTTATTGGATAAAACGCAATTTCGGATAATTTATAGTTAAATTAAAAATAGCATGTTTCTGTGCTATAATATAGGATTGCAAAATCTAAAAATTGTCTACTATAGCATTTAGGCAATCCGTGTTATGATGGAGCTATCAATGGATGTTTTTTGTAGTGGATCATCCGAAGAAGACCTTTGATGTGTTCTTACAAACTATGTTATATATGAGCTACAAACGTTATAAGAGCATGGTGTCGAAACGTATGATGTTTCTACATAACAAAATTTCAAGATGCAGACTTATGTGAATGATCAGTGATTTCTTGCGTACAGGATGTTATTCGGATGAACCACACATGAGAGGTTAGCATGTTCGTATTATGCCACATATGTGTTCCAGTTGAAAACGGAAGAAATATGAGCTAGTTTGATTGCCATAGGCAATTTCTTCCAATTAACCATCCTTATAGAAAAAGCATCACTCTGATTACGAAGAAAAAAAAATTTTGATGGGCCACCTTCAGAGTTAGATGGGAAAATGTTGTTGTATTAGTTTAGTGATTTTGGGGTTGATAGGACTGGGCATTGTGGTGGGAACGGGCATGAACCTGTGGAGCATGAGAAATTCATAATTGGCACAAGCAAAACATTTTTTGAGATTTACCGCATTGGAAGGATCATCGCCAGAGGTATAATTTAGAATTTCAAAATGATTTTTAACATTTTAAAATTGAAAAAATGTTTTTAGAATCTAAAACGCATTTTAAAATTTAAAACATGTTTATAGGATTTAAGCTGAATTCCTAACATTCAACCTATATAATATTTAGGCCGACCTTTAGTTACTGTGGACGGTCAAGACACCTCGTACATTCCTGAGAGAGGCATTTCTGCATCCACACTGGAGAGCGGGAACAACCCATATACATGTTATACCATCCAAGATCCCGATTTAGAGCAATGTGTTCGTCTTTCCTCGACTATGGAACCGAGAACGACTAGGTTAATTCTCGCATTCTCTAATAAGAACAACTTTTTAAACTTTTAAAGTTATTATTCTTCTTCATGATTACATATCCATTTGGGGGAATGCAATCACAAATATAATTTATGGAATGCTAAGATCCATGATCGAGGAAGGTATACCTACCTATTCCGAGTTGTCACCAGACAAGAAGAAGTTGTGGTTCTGGATGTTTGCAGTAATTTTGTGTTTATTTTCCTTTTTTCTTAATTTTGTTTTATATTTATTAACTTCAAGTTTATTTCGAATATCTTTCAATTGGGACACACAACACACCGCTATGGTCCGTCATGAGTGTGATGCTCATGTCGCTACCACTTGGTGACAACACGTCTACAAGTGGAAGAGTAACTGGCTAAGAGAAAAACAAAGTCGAGAGTGCTAAAGGACAAGATTTGAAAGAACTTGATTAAGCATTGAGAGCGATCAAAGACCAATGCAGTCTCGGAAACAAACTACAATAACTGTAGGAGCGATCAAAATGGATGGAGAATGTCGATTAACAATTTGAGTGCAATGACCATCGATCGGGTCGCCCACTACTTGGTATAATCCGTTCTTTACATTTATAATTTTATAATTTATCTTATTTTATGCATTCTAATATTTTTCTTTTCGTTAATTTATGCGCTCGAGTTAGGTTAGGAGTCAAATCTTTTGACCACAAGAGTATGGGTCTGATTTAAGAGAGCGTCACCCAACTCGTCAATGAGCGAGTTTCCAAACTGCCCCTCAAGCTACGAATGACTGATTTTTCTCATCCAACGAACTTCCCAGGGAAGTTATCGACCAGTTTGTCCTCGACGTAAATTTCTTAACTATTAACCAATTTACTTTTATTTATTATATTAACATTTTTATCCAAATTCTTTCTTTTTTGTAGCGAATATCAGTTAACAAGTATGAAACGTTCAATTTAAGAAGGTTTGCCAATCATTCCATGACTTCTTCATCCGCTTAAGAGTTCTAGGCAAAACTCAAAGCGTGAAGATTATAAGACGGTGCTCGCAAAGCTCAAAGTGAAGAATGAGTTGATGGAGAACTTCATGTGTGCGAAGTTCCAAGATTTCAACTCGCATGATGACGATTTTAGGCTCTTTACTCATATTTAGTTGTCGGTTTTATACATTTCCTGCAACATTATCGTTTTATGAGACTTTTTGTATTTCTATTTATTTTCTTTCAATTAGATAAAAAACTATTTTGATTTTAATAGATGAAATTTTATTAATTATTTAATGTTTATTTTGTTTTGTTTTTTAAAGTTTTCAAACATTTATGACGGTCATGTTGGAAATGGAAAGATTTTGATGGACAAATACCGTCGGATATATGTCTTTTTGACGGGTTGTGGTTTTTGGAATGATTTTCCGACAAATTAGCCCGTTGAATTACCGGAAACTGACTGGCGACTTTAGTTCATAGAAAAACCCATCAGAATATTATCCTTCAAAATCTATCAGAAAATTTTGAGGATCTGAAATATTACGACAACTTAGAACCGATGACTTTGATCCGTCAGAATATCATAAAAAGGACCTTTTCTGATGGCATTCAAACAGATATGTCCATAAATTCCGTCTTAGTTTCTTGTTGTGTAGGGCTTGAATCCGGTCAGATAAACTATTTGGTGTCCACTCAATTAAAAGATCTTGAATTTGACTTTTCTAATTTTCAGTCTTATTCGGCATTTTTATCTGTTTGGATTTTGTTGAGTCGAATTTTTATTTACCAAAATATTTAATATCATTTTTTGTTCTGTTGGAATTCATATTAGTTCAACATAAAATACTAAAATCTAAATGAAATATTAATACAATTAAAATATTAAATTTAAAAAGTAGTATAATAGAAACAAAATATATATAAATAGAAAGTGAGAATCAAATATATTAAGCACCCCAACATTTGATATTAATAATTTAGAAATATGTTAATCGTTCAATAGTACCAATGATTATTGAATACTTAGGAACATAGCGTTTCGTTGCCAAGTAGCCAAATTAATGTGAGGTTTGTCTCTAGAAGAAGCATAATAAAATTAAGATCCGAGGAAACGATTTCAAAAATGAGATTTAATTAATAAACGTCTTGAACTCAAATCACAAAAAGTAGAATCAATCTATTTCCATAATGTTAACTTTATGTGTAATAAACTCTTGAAAAGCTAACTTTTGCTGTGACTTTCAGAGATTAAGTAAAAAGTAAATTCAAATATGATATGGTCAGAAAACGGAATAACATCAACTTTTATTGGTTAATGATAATTACCTTAGTTAGGGTTTTTTCAGATAATTTAATATTCACTTTCGATGTATAAATTAACATAAGACCAGAATTTTTTTTTCTTTTGTTGACAAAACCTTCCCACGAAGGTATCATTCTCTATTTAACCATCCTGGTGGGTCATTGCCAGTGTAGGTGGTGCCAAATAGCTGCTCCGGCATACTCCTCGCTAATTTATCCGCTTTTGAGTTGTCCGATCTCAATGTCTAACGAACTGGGCATACTCTAAAGTTGCTCTTCTTGCTTTGGTGCTCTGTTTCTAGGTGGTTAAAGTTTGGCCACTCAGTCGGTATAGTCAGTAGTTGAGTAAGTTCCATGGAGTCCGTGAGAAACATGACTTCCCTTATTCCTTTCTCTATGAGACAGTCCATTTCCCATAGAAGAGCCTCCATTTCCGCATGTAACGGTGACCGGGTGTTGTGTATTATTTTTTCTCCCATACTAACTGCATTTGAGTCCAAGTCTTGTTTGTACCACCCCGATCCTGCAAAACGATTTGTCACCTTCCATGATCCATCAATCCAGCACGTATATTGTACGGACTGCAAAACATCCTATCTTCTGGAGTCCGATGATTCCTCATGTATTTGGGCTGTTTGCCAGAGCGTATCCTCCTGTATAGCGACCCTTAAAATAGCATAGGGATCCAGATCTCTGATGTTGAAAACCTTATCATTTTTTGCTTTCCATAAGTACCAGCATATCCAAGGATAGATCGATGTCGTAAACTGGGGAGTAATTCGCCAGAATAGATAATCTAAATTAAAATAGACTGAGGATCTAAATGTTCCCTCACTAGGAATCGATACATTTGCCAAAACCCATGTTTGTACAACATAAGGGCATTCAAACAGAGTATGATTAATGTCTTCGTCCGCGCATCCACACGTCTGGCACCGCTGGTCACACTCGATCCCTCGTTTTGCGAGGTTCGTGAATACTGGTATGCTTCCCGACAATACTTGCCAAAGAAAATGTTTAATCTTCGACGGGCATTTTATCTTCCACACTTGTTCTATCAAGGGGTTCACGCTTGGTTGTGGGTTCTCTTTCGCACCCAAAGCATTGTGTGATATCTCGTATCCCGACTTCACCGAGTATCGACCCGATTTTGTGTACATCCATCTGATCCTATCTCGACAGTCGCTTGACCCTAGAGTAATATCCAAAATGTTAGGAATATCATCCCGATGGATTAAGTCACGCATTAGTGGAACGTTCCACGTATTACTCCAGACATCAATCTAATCCTTAACCAAGAGGAACAAAGTATGATTAAGCCCTATCGGGGTTGCTGATCTCGGCACATGGGCTTGTATCCAAGGATCTTTCCAGACCGAAATGGTCGACCCCGTTCCCACCCAGTGAATTCGTCCTCTATTCACCAAAGATCTAGCTGAAATAATGTTCCGCCATCCATACGACGGGGAGTAGTTCCTCCTATCTGTTAATGGGTCGGTATCTCGATAATAACTCCCTTTCATAACTCTGGCAAAAAGTGTCTCGGGGTGTTCTATCAATCTCCATAATTGTTTCCCCAGCAAAGCTTTATTGAAGCTATCAATGTCGCGAATCCTAGCCCGCCCTCCGTCCTACTTTGGCACATCCGTTGCCATTTTTTCCAGTAAATGCCTCTTGTGTTCCCCAATGCACCCCACCAATAGCGTCCAATTGCACTCGTTAGTTTGGCTGTGGTAGCCTTAGCCAACCTAAGGCATGACATCACGTATGTCGGTAGAGTTGTGGCTACAAGCTTAATCAACACATCTCTCCCTCCTCTGAACAAGAACTTTGCTGACCATGACTGTATCCTAGCGCTTAGTTTTTCCTGAACGAAGTTAAACACCTGTGTTTTAGCCCCTCCTAAACTCTCTGACAAGCCCAAATATGATCCCATCCCTCCTGGTTCCATTATTCCAAAATTCATTGCGAATCCTCATGCAGCCATGTCGAGACTCCTAAGCCGAATTGGATCGACGATTTTTTGAAATTTATAACTTGGCCTGAGGTTTCCTCGTATGTCTTTAAGATACCTAGAACGGCTCTACTCTGTTCCTTCTCCGCCTTACAAAAAAACAGGTTGTCATCTGCAAATAGCAGATGGGTCACCGATGGGCTATCATAAGCTATTTTTATCCCAGTAATTTTCCCGGTGGATTCCGCCTCTCAGATCTTTGCTATCAGTACCTTCGTACATAGGATGAATAGGTAAGGCGATAGTGGATCGCCTTGCCGCAGTCCCCTGCGTGGTTCCACATGCCCTTTTGGCTTACCATTAATTTGTATCCTCTAATTTACCGATCTTATGCACCACATAATCCTGGATATCCATGTCTCATTGAATCCCAGTTTCCATTGGACTATCTTGATGAATCCCACTCTAATTGATCATACGCCTTGCTCATATCAGTCTTTATCGCCATGTATTTTCCTTTGCAGGCTCTGTTTCTACGCAGTGCATGGAACATTTCCTGTGCTATTAGGATGTTGTCTCAAATCAATCGACCCGGAACAAAAGTTTATTGTGTCTCCGATATCAGTTCGTAAAGAATTCTTTTCAACCTTTGGGAAAGCAACTTGGATATGATCTTGTAGGCCACATTGCATAGAGTGATCAGTCTAAATTTAGCCATCTCCGTCGGTCTTTCCTTTTTTGGGATAAGACATATGTTCGTCGCGTTCAGTCGTGGGTCGAATTGACCCTCATCCCAAAGTTCATTGACCATATCTAAGATATCTGCTTTGATAATTTGCCACGAATTTTGGAAAAAAGTGTTGTCATCCCATCCCGTCCTGGTGCTTTATCCGGGTATCAAAAATAACGTCGTCCTAACTTCTTCCTCCTTTATTGGCGCAAGTAGCCTAATGTTCATTGCCCCAATAACTTTTCTGTCAATAACCTTCATAATGGCGTCTGTAATATTCAGATTGATTGACGTGAACATGTTGTCAAAATAGCCCACCGCTACCCCAACCACATCTTTGTCATCCTCGACCTAGCTTTCATCCTTATAATACAATCCTATTATCTGGTTCCTAATTCGTCGCTGTTTTACCTAACTGTGGAAAACTTTGGTGTTTTTATCCCCCTCTTTTAGCCAGTGATTCCTACTCTTCTGCTACCACTATAACTCTTCGTCTCGGTACGCGTCTTTCAGTATCTTAGCGATCTTAGTGAGCTCCTCTTGCGTTATCGTATCATCCTCCTGTGCATCCCTTATATTTGTCTTTAGCTTCTCGACTTTCTTATGTTCCATTCCGTGGGTGAGTTTCCTCCAACGGGATATTTCCTTACGACAGTTGGAGATTCTGTCAACAATACCCCCTGATCTACTGGTCCTCGCCCATCCATCTTTTATTGCATCCAAAAGTCCTGCTCGGCCCACCCATCATTTGTCAAACTTGAATTGCTCCTTTCCTCTGGGATATTTATCTTGTATCGTCACCATTAAAGGTCTGTGATCTGAGCCTATCATATCCAAGCATTCAACAAAGGATTTTGGGAAAATCGAATGGAACTCCACGTTTGCTAATCCTCCATCCAAGCAACACTGAACGATCTTGTTACTTCGTCTGCCCCTCCAGGTGAGTTAATTACCTCTGGTTGGTAATTTCGACAGCCCTGCCCCCAAAATCATGTTATTGAAACCTTCAAAGGATCGTGCCTGTCGCAAGCGGCCCTCTTGCTTCTCGTGGTTTCCTCGGATCTCATTAGAATCTCCAATAAGAAACCAGGGTTGATCTCTCGCGATCCCTATTTTGGGCAAGCGTTTCCAAACATGGTCCTTTTCTGTCTGCACCGGATCACCATAAACAAAAGTAAAAACGTTCTATGCTCCTTCTGTTGTATATCGATGTCTATTATCTTGTTGGCCCGGGTCAAAAAAGTGACCTTGAAGTTCGTCTTAAACATCAGCGCCAAACCCCACTTGTTCCCATGGGTTCCACAATTATCATTTGCTCATATCATAGGTGTCCTTATATGTTTTCCAAAAAGTTCCTTGGTTGTTTCATCTCCGAGAGAATTAAGAAATTTGGTTTATACCTGCGCCAAATCTCTCCTGATAACCTATTGTACTAGGGTTACCTAATCCCTGGCAGTTCCAACTTGCTATCTTAACTAACATTATAATCAATGATAATAGCCAGTTCATCTATGGGCAGAAACCAGTTGATGTTCCGCACCACCTGAATTGAATTTGACCATATTCTCGTCGCATTATCTTGTTGTGTCTCAGGACATCTGGTTTGTGAATCACGAGTATCCGTCTAAGGCCATATGTCCTAGAAATGTGGTCTCCTGTTGTCCGTATCCATCGTCATGTTCGCATGATACATGCACCTGCTATTGCAAAGCCTTGATATATGGCTCACTTTTTTGCCTTGCTTTCCTGATAAACTCCCCATTGGGTTCAAGTAACCATCAAACTCATAAATGCCATAAATTTTCATGCGAGACATACAAAGAAACATTAAGCCTTATACATAGACTCTCAGACTCCTTATCGTTTAACATGAGAACTAAGACAAAGATAATCAAACCCCCAAGCAAAGAAAGAAATGAAACAAAAACATTAAGAATGCAAAGCCCCAACCCCTGATGCCTCACAGCTACCATCATTCGACTCTTCATCCTCAAAGACTCTATCATTTGGCATGTTTTATGTTTGGCTTCCGAGCTTCCTCCATGCTTCGGTGGTCCTTTGGATGGTGCTTCTCTCCTCGGAGATGCAAGTAGCAAAGTTGTGCGCTTCCGGGATCCGAATTCGTTCAACATTTCAGCCTATCGCTGCATCTTCTTCTGATTACCCACAGCCCCCTCCGACGTGTCAAATGTATCTGCTGGTGCAATATCTTCTACTGACAACAGTTCCCGAACTGATCCAGTTTTCTCCGATTCTGCCCTCGCGTCTTCCTCTGCGATCAACCTCATTTCTTCAAGGAACATCTGATTGTATTTCTCCTCATCACCTTCTTCCATTAGGTCATCATCTTCATCATCATTGTAGGGTCCGCCTCCTCATTGGTATGATCTTCCAACACTAGGTCGGTTCTAGCCTCCACCGAAAATGGGACCATTATCTCTAGTGAAACCTCACCTAAATCCACTTCTTTTCCTATGATCCTCCAAAGGCTTTCCCCCACTCGCTTTTTCATCATCTGTGTCGTAAAGGCCAAGACCCCTTAGTTGGATATGTTGCTTCCCCTGGTATCGATCGGTAACTCCTTTTCGTTGTACGTAAAGTTAGTCCAGAATCTAATTTATGTTCTTTAGATCCTAAGTTATTTTCTCAACCATATGTGTGAACTGTTCCTGCTAAAAACCCTTTTAAACCCCAGGTCCTATTGCTTGCTTATCTGATTTCAACCCCCGTAGTTCTATCTACTGCTTTCATCACTTCACCTTTGCTTGCTAAATCAACCTCTCGTACTATTTTAGCCATTGCTCATTCTTGCATGTCTCTTTGTGTTAGTCTTTAGTCTTTGTGGATTCGATCCCTAAGTACTACAATTGACCATATGTGCAATTGCAGATAATTAGCTGTCTAAACCTAAATGACATCAAGTTTTGACGCCGTTGTCGGGGACTAAACGCACTAGCCTAGGAGATTTTAGGATTGAGTTTTCGTCTGAGACATTGTTTTATTTATTTTCTTTTGTTTCACGTCTTTTGTTGAAGAGTTCGACCGAACCAGTATCTATTCGATTGAACTTCGCACATATGTTCTTTTTAGTTCGATCGAACCCTCAAGAGTACGACCGGACCCCGTGATTTTGAGTCTCACGACATTCCTTTTTCTTTTTTCTTTCAGGTGTATGAGCTTGAGGCATACGAGGAGCTAAGGAGTTGACAATCTACTACCCTTAGAGAACAAGCCTGGATGCTTAGAAAGGAAAGATATGAAGGAGAGACAACCCAAAATCGATATGGCTAACGACGAACAATGAAACCCTCAACTACCTCTGATTGACAACCCTCTTTTTGAAGGAGGAGGGCTCGATATTCCACCTGTTGTGGGTGGTAACCAGCAGGAACACCAACAATAGCCAACAAATCCCGATCAACCTGTCAAAGTGGTACAACAATAGGTTCCTCAGGGAGTTGGTGTACAAGCACATAGACTCACGTTGGGACACAATGACACCTCTGCTGCCCAACTCACCAAGGGACATGGATTTCAGTTTCCTTCAGTAGAGAGAAGGGACTTCGAGATCAAGACTGGTCTCATCATCCTGGTTCAACAAAACCAATTCCACGAAATGACCACCCGATTTGACATCTCACCAAGTTCGAGTCGATATGCAACACCACCAATAACAATGGAGTGCCCAAAGATGCTCTAAAGTGCATATTTTTCGAGTTCCCATTGGTTGAGAAGGCACATAATTGGTACTTACAGCTAGCACATGGTTCTATAAGGAATTGGGAGGAGTACAAGACTGCCTTTTTGGGGCAATTCTACACCAATTTCAGGTCTACTCAGCTCAGGAACAAGATCGCATGCTTTCAACAGCTCACGTCTGAGACGTTCCATGAGGCTCTTGGCCGAGTCAAGCAGTATGCTGCAGACTGCCCACATCACTGTTTCAATGAAGTGACTCTCCACAACAGTTTCTACAATGGAGTGTGAGAGAAGTATCATAATGCATTGGACATAGCGAGCAATGGAAATTTCATGAATAAGACTGTCATAGAAGCTCATGAATTCATTGAGAATTTGGTTGCGAGCAACGCCAACAGAGCGAGCGAGTATGACAGAGGGTCGAGGTAGATTACATGGGGAACTACCAGAACATAGGGTACAACAACTACAAGAACCACCCAAACCTCTCTTACATAAGCACTAACGTCGAGAACCCTCATGGTCAGTTCTACCCTCCTCAAAACAACTAGCAAGGTAATAACTCAAATCAATTTAATGTTAAACTGTTTACTGGTAGTACATGAAACTTTGAACAGAGTAATCAGCAGAGGCAACAAGGCTAGCAAGTTTTTAATGGAGGTTATCAACCGAAGCAGAACCCCAGCAACCAAGGAGCATACCAACAAGGGGGTGCTTTAAATAACTATGGGAAAATAAACCAGTCTTTCAACAGCAGCAAGCTCCTGCACCTTATGGGAAATTCGAGGAACTCAAGCAGATGATGCAACAGATGGATGCAACTCAAGCTCAGACTGCCACAACAGTTACGAACCTTACCAACCATATGACCTCCACCACTGCAGAGCTGAAATCTCACTTGAAGACCTTGGATACTCAGGTCGCCCAACTTGCCTCTGCCATCAAGCCACCACTAGGAGTCCTCCCATGGAAGTCTTAAACAGTTAGAGGAGTCAATGCCGTTATCGAAAACTTATCAGAGAAAGAAGCCAAATCACTCCAGTTGGCTAAAGCAACTCAAGGAACCCTTTTTCTCCAGAACGCCTGCTTTCATTCATAACGCAAGGAAGGCAGCTGAAGCACCTCGGGATCTGGAGTTTGATCAAACCTACCTAGAGTTCAATCGAACACCCCGTGTTGATGTCCCAATTCGTTTAGATCATGTTGAGTTCGGTCGAACATGAACTCCAATGGCCCCAAAATTGAATTTCTCGGAAAAATCGAAGTTGTTGTCTGATCGAACCGTAGGTGAGTTCGACAAGACTCAAATTACGGAATTGCAGAGTTTGATCGAACCCGAAAAATTCAGCCAGACCCAGAATCCGAGAATGTCGAGTTCGATCGAAACCCACAAGTTCGACAAGACCTAGAACGTGGGACTACATAGTTCGGTCGAACCCAATAAGTTTGATCAAACCGAGTCAACCTACCCAGGCATCCAACCAGATTGCATGGTGATTGACCAACCCAAGTCGCAGGAGAATCAGTTGTTCGATCGAACCTTTGAGGTGTCCGACCGAACCGGACTCAGCGAATCAGTGAAATCAGACGCACCCACCACCTACCTCTTCTAGGCCCACAAGCAACTACAGAGGATCAAGCGGGACATTCTCGAAGAGATCTAGGCTGAGAAAAACCCATATGCTAAGGTGATATGTCCTGTTTTTAGTGGTTTCGATCCCGTCTTCTGATGAGATTCTGAACCACTTTACAAGTAATTAATGTACTTTTGGAGCTTTTTTGTCTCTTTTCAGGATTTCACAGGTATGAAAGGGAGATTGGGGAATAGGAGAGTTCTGGGCAGCTTTTGGAGGAGTTTTGAAGAAGTCATCCCTATCTGGGAAATAGTTCAATCGAACACCTACCATGTTCGATCGAACCTTCACTCCGAGCAAGAACTATTGGGCCAGACCTGAAAAAAACGAGGGCCAGAAGAAACCAAGACCCAGTTCTATCGAACCTCACCGAGTTCGATCGAACCCTATCTAAAAGACAGAACTGTTCGAGATAAAGCGAGAAAACCGGGATTCGACCAAGAGTATTAGATTTGTTCGATCGAACCACATGGTGTTCGATCGAACCTCGACACCGCCCTTTCCAGAAACTTTGATTTTAAAGCCCAATCTCACATGTACCCTGAAGACTATAAAACACCAGAGAGACGAGTTTCAGCACGCTTTTTCCTTATTATTTTCTAGTTTACTGTTTTCTGCAACTAAGGTTTTTATTGATTTGCTAGGGGAGATAGATTTAGAATTGACAACTCTATATTTGGAACCCCTGTTTTGATTCTATCTGAGTACTGATTTATGCTTTCAACTATGCCTTGTTTGATTGCTATGATTATGTCTGAGTAGATCATTAGATCGGATCTAGGGTTCCACAAAAGGGCCTGCAAGGGTTCATGTTTAGATTAGGTTTAGAGAAAAGATAAGCTG
>OVAU01001166.1:0-15865 GCA_900406315.1 Biscutella laevigata subsp. laevigata
TATATATATATATATATATATACACATTATTAAGATTAAGGGGGCTGTAAAAATACCTCTCAAGTGGCCGAAAGTATTCACAATTTTGCAACACATATGCATGTGCACATTGATAGTGTATTTCCGACAACCATATATCCTTACGTCTTCCACTTGGACGACCTACGTGGGTGAATATATTCTGGTGTACCACCAACATGATACACATGGGCTTCACCTTCGTCAAATATAGTTTACCTATATGTATATATAACACAATATTGAATTACTAAAATTGATAATTGAATGATCTAGAGAGTAGTTGTTATAATATCCAAATTACATTTTTTTGTATATATGCGGCAAAGTAGTGCTCGGAGAAATAAGAAATTTCTTCATTCACATAGGATTCCACAACTGATCCAGCTGCATGTCTTTTGTTTTCGCATTGCTCTTCAATTTCGTAAAAAGCCCCTCAAATGGATACGTCCACCTAGATTGCACTTAACCCCAAATCCAGCTTCATATGGCAGATGAATGGGTAGATGTTCGATTACATCAAAAAGGAAGGTGGAAATATCTTCTCCAAATTACAAAATATAAGGAATATGTTTTCCTTCATAATTTGCATCCGCGTATTTTGCAAAGATCTTGAGCACAAGTCACGAAAAAACTTGCCAATGCTTACAAGAAATTATTTTGACATTAATTATTTGATCAGTATAATTATATAATATATGATATAAATATTGAATATTATATGCATGGGCACCATATAGAGCAAGATGTACGTTTCTAGGTAAGAGTTCTGCAAAAATGTACGGAAGCAACCGCTCCATAAACGCATGAAAATCATGACTCTTCCTACCTGCAAACTTTCCTCCATCGATATCATCACAATCAGCTAGGTCTGACGCATATCCATCTGGGAATCTGACTTTATTTTTGACACATTCCAATAAACTATCCTTGGCTAATGAGGTCAATCTAAAGATTAGAATATGAGCTTGCTCATGAGCATACATATGCAAATATTTCCTTGTACAAAATAACGCTAAATCCATTCTCATTTCTTTGTGTCATTTGATTTCTCATCATTCATCATGGTGTGCAGATGTTATCAAAGAAATTCTTCTCTATATGCATGACATCAAGATTAGGTCGTAGATGTAAGTCGTTCCAGTATGCCAACTCCCAACATATGATTTCTTTGTGGCAATTATGTGTCATACCACTGCCCGACTGCTTTACCTCGTAATCATTCTCATCCCAAACAGATGTTCTCCACGAATATTCATGCATAATTCGCTCGTCATTAACTTGCAAACCCTTCATAGATTCGGGTGGTTAATAATGCAAAGCATGTTTTCCTTTGAGGAAAATTTTCTTATTCTTCTGTAATGGATGGTATGGGGGAAGATATCGCAGGTGACAATCAAACCAACACGTCTTCCTTCAATTTGGCAGCTGAAATGCCTTTCTATGTTTCATGCATATTGGACACACTAATCTACCATGGGTCGTCCATCCTTAGAGCATGCTATATTATCGAAAGTCACTTATCGCCCACATCAATACTGCTTTCAAGTTAAAATTTTGTCTGCTTGACATATCGTACATGTCCACTCCAGTACATCAAAGCTCTTTTAACTCATCTATTTGAGTTAGAAGGAAAACTTCAAGACTTGCTCGTGGATGCTTCGGACCAGAATTCAATACCGTAAAAAAAAAAACTCTGGACTCATACACATCTCTGGGGGGGCAAGTTGTACGGGGTCAATATCGCCGGCCGTAGCGAATGATTCTGTGACATTCCAAACAGATTAAATCCATATGTGCACAATCCGAGGTAAACGTTTCTAGGTTCTCCGACAAAGCTAAGATGTAAATTCTGAATTTTTTTCCATTTCGCTCCATCAGATGGATGAATCATTGTTCCGTCCTCTGACTTATGCTCTGCATGCCATCTCATTGCTATAACATTCTTCTCGGTCTGATACATTCTCTTTAATCTGTCCCCCACCAGTAAATACAAAATACGACTGTATGATATTTTTGTTCGACCATCGCTACCCTTATATCTAGGTGCTTCACAAAATCTGCATTCATCCAATGATTCATCTTTTTCCCAGAAGACCATACAATTCTCGATACACACGTTAATTGTATGATACATGAGGGCTAAATTACGCATCAATTTCTTTGTCTTGTAATATGTACCTGTCGCTTAGTTATCCTCTGGCAAAATCCGCGTAATTAGCTCAACCCAACTGTCTACGCATTTTTCAGACATATTAAAATCTACTTTTAGGTTCATGTACTGAGCTGCTAAAGATAATTGCGAGTCTCCTTCATTACAACCATCATACAATGAATTTTTTGCTGCCTCCAACATGTTGTAAATCTTTCTTGTCTCCTTGTTTGCTTCTTCTGGCTCTTCATAATCGTGATCATTTATATATTCTTGGTTTCAAGGACCAAATTTTCATTAAATGCATCGTTAACCATATCCACAAATCTGTAAGTACCCATATCAGTACCCTCCTCTTCTTGATGATCACTATGATTTTGTTGATTGATATTGACATTATAACTTGTTCCTTAATCAATGTTCAATTATTCCCCATGTCGATACCATACGTAATGATCTGGCTTAAATTCTGTACTATACATATACATCCAAATTTTACGTCCAGTAAGAAATTTCTCGTTTTTGCAAGTAATACATTGAAGTAAAACTTACCCCCGCTACTTTCCGCAATTCGCTGATTTCCAGCCATGTTCATGAATTCTTCTACACCCACACAAAACTCCGCCAAAAAGTTATTCGCTTCCAAATCGATTCTTGGATACATCCATTCTCTTGAATTCCAGTTATTTGCCATAATTTTTTTTTAAAAGTTTTTATGTTTCTTTCCCATACATCGATCGTTTTGACGTATATATAGGGAAATTTGTGACTTCATAAGGGGTTGCAAAAGTTAGATGCAACTACCCCATTCGCGATTAAAATGCGACTACGACTGCGACTACCAAAAAGTGCAACTACCAAAAATTGCGACTGGGGCTCCGTGCGACTTGCAACGGTCAAGCACACCAGTGTGTGCATACCAGTGTGCATCCATTTAGCCGTGATTCGTGAAGTCTGCCGGTCAGCACTACACCGGCGTGCCTGGCTGGTGTAAGCTACATGAAACTTGTTCCTGAGCACGTCGGTCTGGTCCGACCGGTGGTATTGACCGCTAGCACTTCTCCGGGTACTCAGACTTCCCCTTCTGAATACATCGACGAGTTCTGTTCATCCTTGCTTCGCACTGACATGAGTATCAGTGTATGAGGCCAAATCTTGACCGAGAATATCTGAATAAACCTGCAAGGATCATCAAGCACAGGAAACAAAGTCCAAGCAAACCGAGTATAACTAAAGAAAGAAAAAGAATAAAAAAAATGCAAAACTGAAAAAGGATATATACAAGGATAGTCATGGGACTTCCTCCCAAGTGAGCTTGTTTATACTCACTTAGCTTGACTTTTCTGACTGATTTCAGGTCAGCTTGGAGTTGTGCTCCAACTTACAAATTCGTTCTTGGAGCTTCACTAGTTCAACCTTGTGTTCCTTCTTTAGTTCAGCCAACCCTTCTTCATGCCTCCAGTGAAACTAGAGCATAGCCAAATAGAGTTCACCTCCATTATCCTCTGCGCTCTCTGCTTCCGGATCAGTGATTCGTTGTCTGACTTCCAGCTCTAACGAGTAAATTCTCTTTCTGAGCTTCTCCATCTTGTGGTGATTCTTATGCCCTTCTTTGGACATTTTGTTCTGAAGATTCCAAATCTGTGGGACCATTGTTGCATGCTGCTGACCTCCTTCCCCGGACTATCTATCTCTCTGCCTCTTGTGCTCTCTGACTGAACACTCCAATCCCTCAATCTGATCTCGAGTTGCAAAATTGTCAAACACTTGTTCTTCAACTCCTATAGGTTCCCTTTCAGGTCTATGCATTGGCCGAGGTCTATAAGCTGCACAATTCACCACATTGCGAAGAATCATCTCACTTGTATCCATCTGGATTGTTGCTCCAACATCCTTGAGGAAAGGTTTCCCAGCATGATCCATCCTTTTGATGAATCTCCTTATTCAGGGAAAATGAAGAAATTTGCACGTATGATGCTTCCATGAACATTAACTCTGACATCATACAACATGCACTTCAGTACCAACCAGCCTGGTAAGATCCCACATAGGAGGATCATTGATCACAAATCCCATAAAATCTGCTATGTCTTTTGTCATCCCGTTGTAGATCAAGCGAGATTCACAAGGTATGTAACCCATGTTGAAAGCTCTGATGAAACATGGGATCAGATATAATCCAAAGTCAGGCTCACGCCGGTTAGTTACCTCATTCCTGTGGCTGTCTTCTGCACCCTTCTGATCTTCTTCATTAGTATGATACTCTTCACCATCTTCGTCAAATTGTCCAAACAACTCATCTATCACATTATTATCTTCACTCCCTTCATCTCTCCTCTGCTCAATCAGCTCGTCCATGGTACCATCTTCACTACCTCATGTGTCAGTAAGCACAAAAACTCGAGCTTTCTTTTCATCCTTTCTCGATAATGGTCTTGAGTCATACACTTGAGTCCCATAAGCTCCCAAGTCTAGTGTTACTTTAGCCTTCTTTAGACTAATCTCGGCTTGTGTAGAGATCCACGAGCATGCCTATTGGTTTCCTGAGCGAGTTATCTGCCAAGAGAACTGCCATCCTGCTAGGAAAAAAACATGTAAAGCCAATTTTTTCAGCAATAGATAGTGGCATTACATTTACACTAGCTCCTATATCAAACAAGCATTCATCAAATTCAAAGTCATTTAGTGAGCAAGGGATCAGAAAACTCCCTGGATCTGGTCTCTTAGCTAGATCGATGTTAGGCCTGAGTTGTGTTGGGTCTTCTGGAGTGTAGATCTTCTTTTGCTGCTCGACATACTCTATCTTTCTCAGAACATAATCTTTTAGTGACTGCTGAACATTTGGATTAGCAAGGACTTTCTCAATCTCATGCATTTGTTCCCTTAATGCCTTCAGATCATTTGCGAATTTCTCTTTGTGCACATCTGAGAGACGACCTAGAAATGGAAGTCCAGGTACATAAGGTTTAAGCACTGGGGGTTTCTCTTCAGCTTCTTCAGTCTTTCCAGGAATTATCACCCCCCACTCAGTTTCTCATTGTCCTTGATGAGAATTACTGTGGAAACAGCATTGACAACATTATGAGAAGGTGTCTCAGATTTCCCTGGGAGTTGACCCTGTGGTCGCCTAGTTGATTGGGCTACCTGAGCAATTTGAGTGTCCAATGTCTTGATATGGGTTGACATGTTGTCGATTTTCCCATTTAGATCATCGTACATCCCATCAACTTTTGAGTTAATCTCTCTCTTGAAACTGTTAAGTTCAACTGCATACTTACTCTTACCTTCTAACAACTGCTTGAGCATGGTGATGTTTTGATCTTCTACAACAGGTGCATTGTTGGTTGGGTTGAATGGTGGTGGTGTTGGAGCGTGCTGTGGTTTTTGACCTCTTTGGTTCTGAAAGTTCCCTTTGTTTTGGTATTGTTGCTGAGGCTGAAAGTTTTTCTTGGTTGGGTATACCTGATCTTGAGGATTGTCAACATTGGTGCTTATGTAGGAGAGATTGGGGTTGGGGATTGTAGTTGTAGGTGTAATTCTTCTGATATCCCTGATTACCGACGTAGTTAATCTCTTCTTGTTGAATATCTTCAGAATATTCCTCCTCTTGATCAACCAAATGAACAGATCGCTTCTGCATCAGCAGAAGTCATTCCAACTTGTCATTCAAAGCTTTAAGATCAACCTTGTAGCTTGAGTCACCAGACTTGTCCACTATGGGCATTGAGCGATCGAAATCCCCAGCATGGGATGCATCACTTTGAGCCATCTTTTCTATCAAATTTAGTCCATCAGTATATGATTTGTCAAAGAAGCTACCTTGACTTGCAGTATGGAGCATAAACTGATATTCTCTGTGTAGACCTCTGTGAAATGTGTCCACCATGCTCTCAGGTGTGAATCCATGGTGAGGGCATTTCATTGTGTAATCCTTGAATCTTGTTCAAGCTTCTGCAAAGGATTTCATTGCCTTCTGACCGAATGTAGAAATATTGTTTCTGAAATTTGCAGTCCTTGAGGGTGAAAAGAACCGGGGGAGACTAGCTTTCTTGCAGGCATCCCATGTTTGAATTGAACCATGGGGTAAACCTTTCTCCCAATTTGCTGCATCGCCTCCCAATGAGAATGAGAAGAGTCTGAGCTTGTAGGCATCTTCAGAAACGCCAATGAGATGGACAATCTCACATACCATGTCGAAACAGTCCAAATGGTTAAGGGGGTCTTCGAAATATTTGCCATGAAAAGGGTCTCTCATGATCATATTCAGTACACCTGACTTGATTTCGAGTTGTTAGCACCAACTGGGGGTGGTTGAATGCCATTTCTGTTACCATGCACCCTTGGCTCATGGGTCTCTCCTATAGTTCTAGGAGGAATCACAGGTCGTCCCAGAGCTGATGCAGTTGGTGGTATCTGAACCTGTGGAATAGGAATTCCGTTCTCATTCGCGTTCTGATCGTTCATGTTGTTCTCGTTGTTCGCCATCTCTTGTTGTTGAAGATAAGCTTGCTGTTCTAACCTCTGACTTTCTCTTCGAGATTATCTGATCTGACTATCTAAAGCAGTAATATCCTCAGGTGTCTGAAGTTGATTGCTTGAGACTCTAGATCTAGTGGTCATGCACCTGAAAGAGAAAGACAGAAAAGTTGAACAGTTAGTTAACTGGAAAATAAAAATCTAGTCCCTAGCAAATGCAGAGAACTAATGGCTAATTCTACTCCTAATTTGGCAACAACGCCAATTGATAAACTGTGATTTTTATTGTGCTAATGGTATCTTGTTTCAAATTTATCAATGTTGTAGTAGGAAGTTGGGTGATCGAGGTTGTCGAACCAACTCAGGAGGGAAGTAACTCACAAGTTCTATATTGAAATTCACTAAGTATAGATTAAATAAATGGGTTGTTCTGTCACTAACAATCCTAAGCAAGAAATTCGGTTTTAAAATAGATTCAGAAATAAAAGTAACTCATGGATCATGGCAATCAAAATAGGTAGTCATTTTCATGCTAGTTTGGTTTAATTCACTCGTTCAAGTTTATCCTATGTCTAAGAACATCGAATTAAGATTAACTCACTCTCGTGATGGAAATCCCTTTCCTAACATGCTACTACACAAATGGCTTGGCAATAAAACATGATTAAGAAGCATTAATCATAATTCCATTCAATAATCAATCAATAACTTAAACAATCTCTTGGAAAGAATTGATTAACAACCTTTTCATTTAGTTCATGAATTCTATCGAACACCTCTTAGGCAATAAAGTTCATATGATCTAGATTAGGTTAAGTACTTCTATTCTAACATTAGATTCATGAATAGAGTGAGGATACTTAATTATTTCAGTTCTAAGCCATTTCTAGCAATCAAATTAGTCTATTCCTAACCCTAATCCATAAGTTATGGAGAACTACTTTCAGTCTGGAACACTTGGATAATTTCTAGACAAGGTTTGTGAGAGGGATTATGATTAATATTTTAAGGAATATAAATCAATAACAATCAACAAGAACCAAAAGAAAACAACCTTGAAATAGAATTGCAATAGATAAATACCAAGTAGTTCTCACAAGAGAGTTGAGAATACTCAGATCTAAAACTAAAAAACTTAAGAAAAACTAAGATAAAAACGTGTGTTTAGGGTTTTAATACTTGGGCCCTTTTATACTTGGCCAAAATAAACATAAAAAAGGAAATTTTGTTTGTTCTGTCGGGGCCTCTGCCGCTCAGTGCAGATCGGTGCACCTGACCGGCGGCCTTCATCCGTAGGCCTCTGTTTGGTCTCCGGTCTGTGCAGACCGTTGCACTTGACTGGCAGTCTTCGTTCGTCTAGGTATGGGAGGCCTTCGCCGGTCTGGCTCGACCGGTGGGCTTGGCCGACGTCCTCTCTTCGTATCTCCATGTTTGTCGTGCGCCGGTCTGGCTTGACTGCTGGGCTTGGCCTGCGTATCTTCTTCGTGGGCTCGTGTCTGCTGTGCGCTGGTCTGGCTTGACTGCTGGGCTCGGCCGGCGCATCTTCTCTGTCCGGGACTTAGCCATATCTCACTATGTAATGCTCCATAATCACTCAGTTCGTCGCCTTAGTCTCCTCTGCACCTGAAATGCCAAATACCATGCAAATGCAACCTAGAAGACTCTAAAATGCATCCTAAACTAGCACAAAACGAATGAAAACCGATAGTTAAAACCATCAAAATTCACACACATCAGGTTTCAAGATCAAGATCCCTCCTTTCCATGGCAAGAGTGATCCGGATGCTTATTTGGAATGGGAGAAGAAGATTGACCTTGTCTTTGAGTGTAGATGGTATTTCGATGTCAACTAAGTGAGAATGACAGCTACTGAGTTCTATGACCATGCTTTAAGTTGGTGGGATCAAATGGTTACATCTAGAAGACGGAATGGAGAGAATCTGATTGATACTTGGGCCGACTTGAAAGCGGCCATGAAAAGAAGATTTGTGCCAAATCATCATCACTATGACCTTCTTCAGAGGCTTAGGAGGTTGGTTCAAGGATCCAAGTCAGTTGAGGATTACTTCCAAGATGCTTCTCCTAAGGGTTGATCTTAGAGAAGATCGTGAAGCTACTATGACTCGCTTTCTTGGTGGCCTCAATCGAGATATTTAAGACCATTTGGAGCTCCAACATTATGTGGAGCTAGAGGAGATGCTTCATAAGGCAGTGATGATAGAGCAACAAATCAAGAGAAAAGGGAAAGCTCCTTTCAAGTCACAATATGTTAAAGACAACAAGCCAGGCTATACAAAGGAGTGTAATGTGACTAAGAAATCCTTTGTGCCAATTTCCAATGAAGGGAACAAGGAGCAACCAAATGCTTTTAGATACAAGGGTAAAGGGATTGCTAATCCAAAAAGAGCTCGTGATGTCAAGTGCTTCAAGTCAAGGCCGCGACCACTATGGAAACAAGTGCACCAACAAACGAGTTATGATTCTTCTTGATGATAGAGAATATATCTCCTAGGACGAAGAGGTTGCTCAAGAAGAAGGAGAAGATGAGAACTCACATGATGAGTCTAAAGAAGAAGCTGCTCAAGGAGATCGCTTGGTTACTAGAAGGGCCTTCAAGTTGTTTCCCACAACCACAAATGAAGAGCAACGAGACAACTTGTTTAACACTTGGTGTTTTGTGAACAAGAAGGTGTCTAGCCTCATCATAGATGGAGGAAGCTGCACCAATGTGGCTAGCACCTTAGAAACCTAGGATATGACGCACCTAGGGTTCCTTCAGATATTACTTACTCAAGAAGGAAGAGCTAACATGAGAAAGTTCTTGTTTTTGATTAAAATGCAAGCTAAGGATAAAGGGAGACTTTACAAAAACTTAAATACTCCAAAACAAAGTGAAACCCTAAGGAAGTAAACGCGGACTATAGCTAAAGATAAGTTTAAACTCATAAAGCAACAAATATAAATGATATAATCAAGGCTCCTTTCTCCCAACGGTCATAAGTCAAAAGTTGCCTTGATGTGGTCTTATGTGAGGACTAGTGCAATGAGCCTAATTAAACCTTTGTGAGTAAAACCCCATGGGAAAAACCTCACCGAAGGAAGAGTACCCCTTAAGACCTCAAGATCCGACTTAGTTACTTGGAGAAGATGTGAGGAAGAGATGAGTGACCGGTTCTTCCCCATTCTCCAAGTGTTGGCAATGGGTCTCTAACCCATCTAGGGTCTTCATAATGGCTGTAGCCAATCTTCTAGCTTGGGCACGAGTGACTGGACCAGTAGGTATCTCAAGGGAGATCTCTTCATGCTCGGACTCCTTTTCTAAGCTAGGCACCCGTGTAACGCGTGTGAAACAAGTTGTCTCGTTGCTCTTCATCTGTGGCCATGGGGAACAACTTCAAGGCCCTTCTAGTAACCAAGAGCTCTCCTTGAGCAGCTTCTTCTTCACATTCATCAGAGGAGTTCTCATCTTCTCCTTCTTCTTGAACCACCTCTTCATCCTCGGAGATGTATTATCCATCACCAAGAAGGATCATAACTCGCTTGTTGGTGCACTCGTTTGCATAGTGATTGCGGCCTTGACACTTAAAGCACTTCACATCTCGAGCTCATGTTGGATTAGCAATCCCTTTACCCTTGTCTCTAAAAGCATTTGGTTCCTCCTTGTTGCCTTCATTGGTCGTTGGCACAAAGGGCTTCTTAGTCGCGTTCCACTCTTTGTTAACTCCCGACTTTTTGTCTTTGGCATATTGTGATTTGAAAGGGGCCTTCTCTTTTAACTCGATTTATTGCTCTATCATCACTGCATTATGAAGTATCTCCTCTAGATCCACATAGTGTTGGAGCTCCAAGTGGTCTTGAATTTCACGATTGAGGCCACCAAGAAAGCGAGCCATAGTAGTTTCATGATCTTCGCTTAGATCAACCCTTAGGAGAAGCCTCTCCATTTCTTGGAAATAATCCTCAACTGACTTGGAACCCTGAGTAAACCTTCTAAGCCTCTGAATGAGGTCACTATGATGATGGTTTGGCAAGAATCTCCTTCTCATGGCCGCTTTCAATTCGGCCCAAGTATCGATCAGATTCTCTCCATACCTTCTTCTAGAAGTAACCATTTGATCTTACCAACTTAGAGCATAGTCATGAAACTCAAAAGCTGCCATTCTCACCTTGTTGACTTTGGAATACCATCTACACTCAAAGATAAGCTCAATCTTCTTCTCCCATTCCAAGTAAGCATACTCATCACTCTTGCCATGGAACGGAGGTATCTTGATCTTGAAGCCTTCAATACGCTCTTTTCTTTGCTCACGGTGATAAGGCTTTTGAGAAGCTTGGCTAGTGTGATCAGAGAGATCATCTTCTTCCACTTGGTAACTTGGATACGCTTGTCTTGGTTTAGAATCTCTTGGAGGTCTCCGCGTCTCTCGTCGAACATCTTGAGGTTCAAAAGCGTCTTCAACCTCAAAGCGCCTTCTAGCATGATCTCATTCAGGCTGTTGTCTAGGATGGGGACCTCTTGGTTGTCTCCAAGGTCACATTCTCTAAGGAAAGAAATCCTCTTCATCCTTCAGATAAGGTTCTCTAGGTCTTGGCCGTTGAGCCGGCCGTTGTTCTTCTTGGACTAGAGGAGCTGCAACTGGAGGAGGAGGATTGAGTTCTCTCCTTAGCTCATCAAATCTCTCATTGAGAAGTCTCGTGAGAATAGTTGTAGGATCAGGCGGTGGTGGAAGATTGGCCGGAGGATCAGCCATGGCATCTTGTGGAGGAGCCGGTGGAGCAACTCTTCTGGCTGGTGGAGGAGCAACCCTTGGAGGTGAGGCTAGTAGAGCTCTATTTCCTAAGGAGGCACACGTTTGGTATGAATGATGAGCCGTGGTGGCCAAGCTTGGAGGGGAACAACTAGAGACACGTGGGTCAAATGTTGGGGACCACAGTGTACGGGCGGATGAGCTTTGTCTCACTCCTCCTTTGCCTCCTTTCCTCTTTTGCCCTTTGTCTCTTAGGAAACTACAACTGCCTCGTCTGCTTTTCCCCGTGGTGGTTGATTGGCCAGTGATTGGGAGAAAAGGATGTTTGTACGACAAAGTGGTCCCGAAGAGAGATCTCGTTTACACGCGCGGCCCGCTGTCCAAAAAAACAAAGTTATGGCTTTTCTCTCCTAGTACCATCGTCTACCTTTCACAAACAAACAAGAAATGAGCAGCTTAGTCTTTGGTCGCCATGGAAACCATTCAAATGAAGTTTTCAAAACCGAGACTAAAATCCGAGCAAACGAGAAAGTCAAATTTTTTTTGAGTTTTTAACTTAAGGATAAAAAACACAAGCTTACTAAGGCCAGATCTAGACTACACAGATCCTAAACAAGAATAAAAAGGAAATCCTTTTGGGTTTTCTTTAAGATCCAAGCATAAAACGAAGCTAAAACCAAGAAAGATGCAAACTTTAACTAAGGAAAGAAATACTCCCTGAGTTTGGAGATGGTGAGTCTGTCAAGAGGCTCTGATACCACCTGACACAACCCTCCTTACAGATCAAACGCTCTTGAATACTCCATCCGCCTAAGGCCGCCGTGGAAGGGAGGCCACAAAGCATGCTCTGTCAAAACCTGTGGGCAAATGAGATGAAACTTGTGAGATATCCTAAAGATAACAAAATAAGAAATGTAGTCAAAGAGATTCAGAGAAACAGAAGAAAAGGTCGGAAAAGTCGCAAAGGGATTCTGAGTACGGCCGTGTATGGCTACGCCGGTCGTACGAAGAAAATGGTGAACGAGTTTCACAGCCTAAATGTTTCAGATCTCTATGAAACTTGGTGAATGGCCTTTTTATATCAAATGAGGAGATGTAGTCGAGGGAGATGTGGAGAGCAAGATGATTAGGTTGGTGGAGTTGTTTGAGGTCGTGACGTACGACCATGACAGTGTCACGCATGTCGTACAAGACGACGTCTCCATGTTTTCTTCGTCAGGATCGACTCCAATCTCTTTGAATATATGCAAGCCTCAATATTTGAGCAAATGACGAGGAATAGACGAGAGAAAATCCAGGGACAACAAGTTTAGGTTGAAGAAAAGAGATGAGGATGGAAATTGCCATCCGAAGAAGGAATGAGGTTGCCGAGAAAGGAACAAAGTGAGATTTTCGGACGGTGGATTGAAAAGGACCACTAAGGATGTGGAGGACCTTGGATACACCTTAGATACCTAGGATATGACGCACCTAAGGTTCCTTGAGATATTACACACTCAAGAAGGAAGAACTAACATTAGAAAGTTCTCGTTTTTGATTAAAATGCTAGCTATTGATAAAGGGAGTCTTTACACAAACTTAAATACTCCAAAACAAAGTGAAACCCTAAGGAAGGCTCAAAACGCGATGTATAGCTAAAGATAAGTTCAAACTCATAAAGCAACAAATTTAAATGATAGAATCAAGGCTCTTTTCTCCCAACGGTCATAAGTCAAAAGTTGCCTTGGTGCGGTCTTAAGTGAGGTCTAGTGCAATGGGCCTCATTAAACCTTTGTGAGTAAACCCAATGGGAAAAACCTCAGCGAAGGAAGAGTACCCCTTAAGACCTCAAGATCCGACTTAGTTACTTGGAGAAGATGTGAGGAAGAGATGAGTGACCGGTTCTTCCCCTTTCTCCAAGTGTTGGCAATGGGTCTCTTACTCATCTCGGGTCTTCATAATGGCTGTAGCCAATCTTCTAGCTTAGGCACGAGTAACTGGACCAGTAGGTATCTCAAGGGAGATCTCATCATACTCGGTCTCCTTCTCTAAGCTAGGCACCCGTGTACTCATTTGAGCACAATGGCAAGAAAATCACCTTTCTCCCAATGATTCCTCAAGAAGTAGCTCAAGATCAACTACACCTAAGGAAAAGAGATGAGTCTCCTTCTACTAAGGCTTCCAACTTCCTTGTCAACCCAAGTGTAGTAAGGAAATCCCTTCATGCTAAACAAACTATCTTACTTTTTGTGTATAAGGAAACTCTTGCTAGTATGACTAACCATTCACTGGAGCTTCCGAGTGTTCTTAATGACCTTTTGCATCAGTTGAAGGATGTGTTTCCAGGAGAAGAGACTCATGGCTTGCCACCAGAGCACCAATATTATTTTGTCCCCAAAGCAACTTTGCCCAATCGTCGGGCCTATAAAACAAATCCCTTGGAGACTAAGAAGCTTCCACGACAAGTGGAAGACCTCATGAAAAAAAGGCTACATTAGGGAGAGCTTAGGCCCATGTGTTGTGCATGTGATCTTAGTCCTAAAGAAATATGGCACATGGAGAATGTGTGTGGATTGTCGAGCTATAAACAACATAACAGTTAAGTATCGCCAACCAATTCCTAGGCTAGATGATATGCTAGATGAGCTCTATGGTTCTAAAGTGTTTTCCAAAATAGATCTTAAAAGTGGATATCACCAAATTAGGATGAAAGAAGGAGATGAATGGAAAACCGCATTTAAAACTAAGCATGGCTTGTATGAATGGTTGGTAATGCCTTTTGGCTTAACCAATGCTCCAAACATTTTCTTGAACTTAATGAATCATGTTCTTAGGAAATTCATTGGATTGTTTGTGGTAGTATACTTTGATGACATTTTAATCTATAGCAAGAACCTAGATGAGCATATTTCACATTTGAATTTAGTTCTAGAAGTGCTTGAAAAGGAACAACTCTATGCTAATTTGGCTAAGTGCACATTTGGAACGGATAACCTAGTTTTTCTTGGTTTTGTTGTGTTAGTTGAATGAGTTAGAGTTGATGAATAGAAGGTCAAAGCCATTAGAGAATGGCCAACTCCCAAGACAGTGTGAGAAGTGAGAAGTTTTCATGAGTTGGCCGACTTCTATAGAAAATTTGTGAGGGATTTTAGCACCCTAGCCGCCCCTCTCACTTAGGTTATCAAGAAATCTGTAGGATTCAAGTGGGAAGAAGCTCAAGAGAAGACTTTTCAAGCCTTGAAGGAAAAGCTAATGCCCCTTTGCTTATGTTGTCAGATTTCAACAAAACCTTTGAAATTGAGTGTGATGCCTCTGGATTTGGGATTGGAGCCGTGCTCATGCAAGACGTCCATGGCAATCAGATCGCAAAGTTAAACATGACTGATTTGCCAACAAGCATTTTTTCATGTTTAACGGTAAGAAAATTATACTTGTGCCTTTGACACCTCAAGAGGTCTATAAGGATCAGTTGCATTTCAAGAATCAAGAGGAAAAGGAGAAGGTATCTACTGAAAAATCTTATCTCATTATCAAACAAAAAGAGGCTAAGAAATCATATCCCTCTAATAAACGAATTCTTCTTTTTATTATCAAAGAAACTCTAACGAGTCTAACTAATTTCGAGCCGGTTATACCGAGTTAGATGCACGACTTTTTTCAGGAATTTAAAGATGTGTTTCCAGAGGATAGTCCAGAGGGATTACCACCTATAAGAGGAATTGAGAATCAAATCGATTTTGTGCCCGAAACTTCATTACAGAACAAAGCTGAATACCGTACATATCTGGTGGAGACTAAAGAGTTACAACGACAAGTAGATGAGCTCATGAGCAAGGGAAATATTCGTGAAAGCATGAGTCCATGTGTTGTTCCCGTATTACTTGTACCAAAGAAAGATGGTACATGGAGAATGTGTGTCGATTGTCGCGCCGTCAACAATATAACTGTAAAGTATCGACATCATATACCTCGTTTAGATGATATGCTTGATGAGTTGCATGGTTCCACCATATTTTCTAAGATTGATCTGAAAAGTGGTTATCATTAAATTAGAATGAAAGAAGGTGATGAGTGGAAATCCGCATTTAAGACGAAACATGGACGAATGGTTAGTAATGTCTTTTGGTTTGACAAATGCACCTAGTACTTGTATGTGTCTAATGAATCATGTGCTTAGATCATCAATTGGTGTATTTTTGTGGTTTATTTTGATGACATTTGATATGTCCGGTTTTTGTCAATATTTTAGTCCCGTCTTTTCCTCTGTTTTGTACATTTTCGTATGTTTTAGAGTCTTTTAGGATTGCATTTGAGTACATATTGCATTTCTAGGTGTTTAGAAAGACCATGCAAAGTTCGGGATCAAAAAGGACAAAAACGAGCAAAAACGAATCAATTCTGAAAGTCAACGCAAGTCAATATCGATTAGAGGCAGATGAATATCGACCAGATGATGCCCATGGAGCAGTATCGGCCACTGAAGAAGCAGTAT
>OVAU01001167.1:0-15736 GCA_900406315.1 Biscutella laevigata subsp. laevigata
GAGAGCTAACCCTAGCAAGAGGCGATTTTCCTCCTTGCAACTTGATTCCAAAGAGAGTCCATTTCCCTTCCAATCCTGGTGATTACAAGGGCAACTTCACTTATCTATCTTCACCATCGATCAGATCATTCATCTTCACCCATCAGTTCNCACTCATCTCATCCCACTGTTCCATCGAGTTCTTCATAGATCCTTTGGTGCTTCATTCAGAGTTCGATCGAGGATTGCATCATATAGGTTTTGGAGCAAAAAGAGAGCATTGGGTGGAATGAAAAAATCGTCTAAACCGAGCTCAGAATGAAAAAATTCACAAGTTCCTAACCAGACACGACCACAAAGCAAGAATGAGCTTAAATCAAGGCTAGAGATATCTAGTTTCCAAAAAACTTCGCCTCATGCCATTTGGAGTCCTAGACTGAGAGTTATCTCATTTCTTGCAAAAGTCCTCGAAGGAACCGACCAATTGCCGCTAGAGATTGATTTATTGAAGCACTTTCAGGCCTATGCACTCAAAGACCATGTCCATACGTTGGATGAGGCTAATATGTTGCATAGTTCACAACCTTGTGGAGAACCATCTCTCCGGTATCCAAGTAGATGCTTGCCTTGGCATCTTTTAAGAATGGTCTTCCCAGTAAGATCCATCCATCTCGTAATTCTAAAAGCTCCAGGAAAATAAAGAAGTCAGTAGAAATGATAGTCTTTGATACCTTTATTTCCACACCGTGCAACATGCCAAGTGCATGTGCTTAAGGTCCAAACGGCTTAGTAAGGTCCCACAAAGGAGTATCCCTGACTTCAAAGCCCAAGAAATCAGCCACATCCTTCGTCATCCCATTGTATAGCGAGCGAGAATCACATGGGATAATCCCCAAGTTAAACACCTTGATGAAACCTTGAATGTGATAAATCCGAAATCAGGCTCAAGTTGTTCAATTACCTCATCCAGGAGGTTTTCCTCTACAATCAAATGAACGTCTCCCTCAGTCTCTATTAGGTACTCATCGCCAATCTCCTCTTCGTCTAACTCTCGTTCAGCTGACCAAACAACTCATCATGCAAATCATCATCGCCATCCTCATCATTTGTTACCACAAAGACCTGAGCTTTCTTCTTGTCTTTCCTTGACAAGGGTCTTGGATCATACTCCTAGATACCATAAGCTCCCAAGTCCAGTGTGACTTTAGACTTCTTCAGACTGATCTCAGCTTATGTGGATGCCATGAAAGGTCTACCAAAATGCAGTTGGTTGTCTTTCTCTCTCTCTTCATCGTAAGCACCACAAAGTTTGTGGGTACTTCTACTCTTCTGAGATTCACTGGAAGATCCATGAGTATTCCTACAGGCTTCCTGAGTGAGTTGTTTTCCAAGAAAACCGCCATCCTGCTAGGAACAAAACATGTGAAACCAAGTTTTTCAGCAACATATAATGATATCACATTAACACTAGCTCCTAAATCAAGCATTCATTCATCAAATTCAAGAACATGTAAAGTACAAGGGATCAGAAAACTTCATGTATCTGCTTTCTTAGCTAGATTGAAATTTTGTCCGAGAGGGGTTGAGTCTTCATGTAAATACTCTTTCTTGAGCTGCTCGACGACCTCTATCTTTTTTAGTGCAACATCCTTTGTAGATTGGTGAACCTTTGGGTCAACCATAATCTTCTCAATTATTGGCATTTGTTCCCTTTATGAAATGCTTTTTTCGCACCTCAAACCAAACAACCCGGAAAGGGAAGTTTAGGCACATAAGTTTCAACATACTCGACTGCTCGAGGTTTCTCTTCATCTTCCTCTGTCTTTTAGGAACTTTCACCCCACCCACCCCACTTAGATTCTCATTGTCCTCGATGAGAACTACAGTTTCCATAACATTAACTGAGTCATGAGCAGGAGTTTCAGATTTAACTGTAAGGTGACTAGGTGGGCGTCTAGATGACTAGGCGACCTAAGCTTTTTGAGTGTCAATAGTCCTCATATGAGTCAATCTTTCCATTCAACTCTGTGTACATCAACCTTCGTGTTAATCTCTCTCTTGAAATTGTGAAACTCAACTGCATACTTGCTCTGACCCTGTAGCAGTTTTTTTAGCATAGGAATTGTCTGATCCTCAGTGGTAGTCGTAGAAGGTATAGTCTGAAAACCTGGTAGTCGTGGAGTGTATTGTGTTTTTTCACCACTCTAGTTCTAGAAGCTACCTCTGTTCTGGTAATTGTGTTGAGGCTGAAAAGTCTTCTACGCCAGATACACCTGATCCTGGGGGTTATCAACATTCGTGCTTCTGTAGGATAGGTTGGGGTTAGGCGTGTAGGTGAACTGCTTCTGAAACCCTTGGTTACCAACATAGTTTACCTCCTCTTGCTGAAATTCTTTAGAGTAATCCTCAACTTGTTCCACCGCATGTACTGACCTCTTCTGAGTTTGCATAACTCTGTCCAGTTTCTCATTCAAAGCATTTAAATTAGCTTTGTACCTGGAATCACCAGAACTATCGTTCTTGGGCTTAGATCAATCATAATCCTCATAATGAGCAGCATCACTCTGTGCCATCTTCTCTAGCAGGATCAGCCAATCTGCATAAGTCAGGCCGAAGAAACTACCTTGACTAGCAGTGTGCAGCATGGACTAATAATCTCTTTGTCTATGTGGAATGTGTCCAAGAGGCTCTCGGAGTGAAACCATGATGAGGGAAATGTAGTGTATACTTCTTGAATCTTGTCCAAGCCTCAACAAATGACTCAATTCCTTTCTGGTTGAATGTAGCAATTTCACTCCTGAATTTTGCTGTCCTAGAAGGTGAAAAGAAAGCGGTAAAAATGCTTTCTTATAGTCAGCCCATGTCTCAATCAAACCGTGAGACAATCTTTTCTCCCAATTCGCAGCATCTCCTCCCAATGAGAAGGGGAAAACTTTGAGCTTGTAGGCATCTTCACTGACTCCATTGATGCTGACAGTTCCACAGACTCTGTCAAAATAGTCCAAGTGACCCAGAGGGTCCTCCTTTGGTAGTCCGTGGAAAGGCTGAGATGTAATCATGCTTAGAATGTCTGACCTGATCTCAAAGGTATTGGCTTCGACTCGGGGTGGTCGAATGCCAATCCTGTTTCCATGCAACCTTGGTTCATTCTTCTCTCCTATAGTCCTAGAAGGTTGTTGGTTTCGTCCTAGAACCGATGCAACATGTGGTACTTGTCGAACCTGGGGGATTGGGTGTCTATCCACAATCTAGTCATGATTGTAGTCAATGTTGTGCTAATTATCGGCCATCTCTTGCGGTTGGAGATGATCGAACTGATTCAACCTTTGTGCTTCTCTTCTTACATTTTTATTATGGCGCTCAAGAGCAGTGATATCCTCAGGAATTTGCAGTAGATATCGTTTCCCCTTGAATCTAGTGCTCATACACCTGAAAGAGAAAAACCAAAGTTGAGAAGTAAGTAAAACTGAAAAAAAAATGTAGTCCCTAGGAAACACAAAGAACTAATGGCTATCTTAAATCCTGAAATGACAACGACACCAATTGGTAAGGCTGATATCTATCGTATCTACTCCTATCAATGTAGTATGGTGGTGGTATGGGTGATCAGGGTTGTCAAACCAACTCAGGAGGAAAGAACACACTAGTCCAATGATGGGTTTTACTAAGTCTACATTGAAACTATAGGAAAATTATGTCACTAAATAATCGTATTGCAAAAGATAAAAATTCAAATATTAAATGGTAACTCATGGATAAGGGTAATCGAAATAGATAATTCTTTTGATGCTAGGAGTTAGTTCAATTCGCACAGTTTTGCTTGTATTATGTCTAGTAATTTCTAATGTAAATTAATCCACTCTCATGGTATAAACCCTTTCTTGATCATGCATTCTAAACAATCTCTTGAAAGAAAACACAATCAGAAAGCATAACACTCAATTCCATACAACAATTAACCAGAGTTAAATAATCCCTTGAAAAGCCTAGATTAACAACAATTTCATTTAGTCATGCATTCTGTCAAACACCTTCCAGGCGAAAGATTACCTAAGATCTAGATTAGGTTAGCTACTCCTATTCTAGCATTGGAATCANCAGTCCTAAACCATTCTAACAATCAAAGAGACCCATCCCTAACCGTAATCCATAAGTTATATGGAACTACTCACACCCCATATCTAGAACACTTAGGGAGTTTCTAGACATGGTTTGTGAGGGGATTAAGGCTAAGAAAATAACTAATCAAAGCAATAAACAAATCAGAGAAACAAAAATCAAAGGAAAAGGGAATTGCAATAAAAAAAAATAAAGACTGCTTAGGTTTTTGTTATTGGGCTCCTTTTATATAGGAAGCCTAAAATTACAAAGAAAAATCTTATTAAAACCTAAAACGCGGGACTGGTACCAGTCAGTCTAACTGGTATCCTTGACCGGTATGCTTCTTCCGTCAGATGTCTAGGATATGGATCGGTCGCTGGATCGGTGGGTCTTGACTGGTGTAAGTTCCCTGTCAATTTGGATCGGTTGCTGGATAGGTGGGTCTTGACCGGTGTAAGTTCCCTGTCAATTTGGATCAATGACACCCTCGTTCTGGGGTGACCGGTCTATTTCATCCGCATGTTTTTCTGTAGAGCACCGATGTGTGCACCAGTCCGGTTGACTAATGTAACTGCTCTATTCTGCTCCCTTTTGCCCCAATCTTTCAATAACTCCAACTCTACACCTGGAAAGTCATATGCATGCAAATTGCAACCTAAGTGACTCTAAATGCATCCTAAAATAATGAAAAGACGAATGAAAGCGGAGTTTAAAGCCCTTAAAAACACAACACATCACTCTTCCACAACATTTTCACTGACGACTTCCACTACAACATCGTTCGGTTTTGGGACCGTCACCCCTTACCTATCTTCTCATTGTCCAATATGAGAGCACGAGTAGGTAATTCCTTCCCTCACCGAAGGGTGATGGCCTAAACATATTGAGACAGTGTTGTCTCAGGTTCGTCGATGAGTGGGATAATGGTTGCGGAGAAGCAGAGGCAAGTTTTTCCATTTGAAGGTCCAAAGTTTGCATATGATATGCCATTTGTTTGAATTTGTTGTTGAGATCGTAATAAAAAGACGCAACCTTAACATGAATTTCCCTCTTAAGCTCTTAAATGTCAAGAGCGTTCCTTTCTAGTCCTTCGAGTAGTTGTTTAAGAAGGATAATGTGTTGATCTTTCGACAAGTGTAAGGGAGAATCATAAGGCGGGTTATGAGATGGTTGATAAATTGAGGCAACGTAGGAATTCTGGTTGCTAGGGAAAAGCTGTGGGCTTGGTGAGTAGCCGTTTGGATTGGAAGGGTAAGTTAGATAGGCGTGTGAAGTGGAATTGTAAGAAGGAAGTTGCGTGTTTCGGTAGGGATGAGTATGAATGAGTTGTTTGGTGTTGAGCTCGTGCCGGTAATCTTGATGACCCACACATTGGACTTCTTCAATAGGCATATATGTATGAAGTCTTTCATCAATGCCACCCACATACTAAACTGCGCTTGGTTTTGTATTGATCAACCTGTTGAATTTTTGCATTAAGAACCTAGATTTCCCTCTTGTATTGGTCGCCCTAACCACTATGGCAGTCGTGAAACGGGTGATAGTATTCATCACGGTAATGATTATCTCTTAGGGCCGAGTTCTCAACCAAAAGTAGCCCATTAGACTATGTTTGCCTTTAAAAGTTATTATGGCTCGCTTTCTAGAGCACCTTGGGGTACCTTGGTTGGAGGTCGCCGATACAATGTACTTAAGAGGCTGGCATCAGAGAAGCCTTGATGCGGACATTGCAAAGTGTACCCCTTGAGGTGCTACCAATCATCACCCAGGGATTCATTAACGAGTTGTACAAACCCCAATATTGTGTTCCTTAGCCTAGCAGTCCTATTGGGAGAGAAAAACTTTGATAAGAACCCGCGCTCGCACTCGTCTCATGTGATGATAGAGTCTTTGTCTAAAGTCTTTTGCTGATGGTGGGCACGATCGCCAAAGAGAATGGAAAAAGACAAAGCTTAAGGGTGTTCTCACTAACTTCGTTCAGTTGGAACGCTACAAAGCATGTTAAATGTATCCAAGGGATATCCAAGCTTAAGTGGGTCTTCTATTGGATATCATGAAACTTGTTTCCTTGTACCATGCTTATCATACTCGACTATATTTTGAAATTCGGTGTGGCGATATGTGGTGCTCTGATTCCAACATGTAGCCCATGTTTAGTTGTCTCATCCTCGTTTTCAATAGTATCAGTGGGTAGGACGATATTCCACGCCTGCAGCGTTTTGCTATGGTTCCATCATGAGGTGGGAATGATCGAAACCTCGAAGCTGACTTCCTAAAAAGTTGGTTGAAGCCCAAGCCCACTTACACCCTGATGACGTCACAAAGCCTATATAAGGACCAGAGAGACACAAATTTTGACACATTTTTCCTTAGATTTATTTTGCTTTCTCCTTTTATGCAATTAGGTTTTTAGATATTGATTTGCTTTTGCTTAGGGATATAGTTCTCATATGGCAAGTTTGTATCTTGGACCCTCATATCGATTGCTTTTCCTTAGAGATAAAGTACCTTAATGCTTTAAATTATGCCTTGTTTCATTGCTTCCATGTATGAGTAGTTTCATAAATTGGATATAGGGTTTACACCTAGAAGGGTAAGCTAGGGTTCATGCTCAAATTATGTTTAGAGGAAAGATAGAGAAGGACCCTTAGAGGCTTTTTTGTAGCCTGGATTCGACCTGAAAAGTAGGATCTAAGGCTTAGAATGATTCAAGTCTGACATACATTAATTGAATCACCCTAATCACCAGCTAAGGGACCCTCAAGGATCCTCACTTATAGGCTAACCTGTAACCTAGAATCGACCTGACAAATCAGGTCTAGGTTTAGGACGATCCAAGTCTGACAAACAATAGTTGGATCGCCCATGTCAGTAGCAAAGTGTGTTTGGATTTGATTGATCTAGCCTGACAAGAAGGAAAGATCAGTTCTAGTAAACCCTTACTAAATCTTGCTTAATTGGGTTATACTAGTTCGATAGGATAACAATTTGATTGGACTACTAAGATTTCTAGGTTCTCGGGGCTAGAATTTGTAACGCTGCTAGTACTTGAAAGACACTAGTTAGGTGTATGTTCACACTTGAGACCTCGGGGTGAACCTATTCTCGGAGGTTAGGTAAAGGAGACATATGATAGATTCTGTGAAGGGCTATATCTCGAGCTCTGCATAAGTGACAACGTCTGGTGTTTTTCGAGTAAATTCAGGAATCTAAGTTGTGTTCACAGATCCTTAAGTTCATTTCGTCATTTCTCAGTCTTGCATGTCTCTTCGTGTTAGTCTTTAGTCCATGTGGATTTGATCCCTAAGTACTACAATAGATTTATTTGCACTTGCAGATATTAGATTTCTAGGGTAAAACCTGAGTGACATCAAAACAATAAACAATCAAAGGAATGAATCGAAAGAGGCAAATGCAATTAAAGATAAACTCAAGTTCAATGTTTTCTTGAGAAGAAGGGTTTTTGATCTAGATAAACTTAGGTAAGAAAAAAAAAACTTAGAAAAATTAAGACATAGTCCAAATGACTTAGAGTTTTTCCCTTAAATACTAAAACAAAAATTAGTAGAGGAATGCTTGTTGTTTTTTCTAAACGGAGGACATGTACCGGTTAGACCCACCGGTATGGGTGAGCGGTACGGTGTTTGTCGGACAAATCATGGACATGTACTGGCGAAGCTTCTGACCGAGCTATGTTCTTGGTCGCTCGATGAGGTGCGTTCCGGTCTAGGGTACCAGTGACTGGTATCGGTAGCACGTCTGAAGTCCTCATGTGCACCGGTCTGGCTGGGCGGACCGGTCCATGATCCTGTTTTCCGAGGCTTGTGCCGTTTTGTTCCCAAATTTCTGCTCCTTGTTCCATTTCTTGTATAGCTCAACCTTTGCACCTGAAATAACGAATAACATACAAGTGCAACCTAAAAGACCCTTAATGCATCCTAATATAATGCAAAATGCATGAAATCAAACGATCAAAACCATAAAAAAACACTACATATCAACTTCCCCAAACTTATCTTTTGCTTTCCCTCAAGCAAGACAAAGTCTAAGAAAAGGGTCGAGGTTTGAAAAACAAGAACTTCAAAACCAAAGACAGATCATTCTTAACCTAGCAACCATACTCACATCATCATTCAAGCATTATCACAATTCGTTATTATTACTAAGTAAAAGTGATCAACTTAACCACATTATATTACTTTCCTAACATTAATTAGCAAAGCGAGAGAAGGTTTCACACAAGACATGAAGGTCGATTGTAATTTGGTTTCTCTCGCGGAGTGAAAGANACCCCCCCCCCTCCCCAAACTTTGACTTTTAAATCTACACAATCTTAATATTTTGAACTCATTTCCTTCACCATTTCTTTTTCATTTTCACTCAAGGATTTTTCTTAAGACTAGACTCTTATTTTCTATCCAACTCCAAGGGTTTTCTCTTTTCATTTTCATTTTTATTCTTGTTCTTTGTTTCCTTTTCCTTTTTTCTTTTAGCCTTTCTACTTAGGAGCAATGTTTTCTTCTCATTTCTAGAGTATAATAAGCTTTTTGTTTCTTTTATCATATCCTTTTTTCATTCCTCTTGGTGATTCTTTTTCTTTCTACCCATTCTTTTCTTTTTCTTTTCAAACCTTCCCATGTCAATTTCATCAATCCAAGCTTAGTTCTACCCATAACATGATCAAAATCAAGTCGTGGAGCTATCAAATCTTTTCTTTTAATTTCATTCCCAAATATCCTAAGCTACCTAATTTGATGTTCTCTATTGTCGCTCTCTATACTTTCAGGTTTTTGCAAAATTACAATCACTAAATCAAACATGAAAGCTCACATAAGTGTTTAGGCCAAAGGTGCAAAGGTTAGGGGGACTCATTCTAAAGAATGAGAATGACCAAATTGAGCTAAATGTATTTAGGTCTAAGATGCTCAAATTTGTGCAAGAAAATCGAAAATACCATGAAACACTAATGCAACCAAGATCATGCTAATTAAAATTTAGGATAAGACCCATATCAAAATGAAAGCAACTTTAGGCTAGCAAGCTTCTCATTCCTTACAACCTAGCTTTTAAACATCAAGATCCAATGCTATGAACTTCAATACTTTTCAAGACTACTAGGTTTAATCACACTAACAATTCTAAGGTTCTTTAGTTCTTTCTTGAAAACAGAAAATGCACCCTATATGCGACTAAATCCTGAGCTAATTTGCGATGCAATCTTAATGCTATAACCGAAAAAAGAATGATTTTTCTTTTGGGTTTTCTGAAATTTTTGAATTTTGTTTGTTTGCTTTTTTCCATTAAATTTAACTATTAACAATGCATGAATGAGACTCGTTATAACAAAATAGAAAACAAAATCAGTCCAAAGGTGGCTCCTCCCCCAAATTTAAACAACACAGCCTATGTGTGTCCAAGTCGGGAAAAGATACCGAAAATAAAGAAAATTAAAATCTAAATGATATGTACAAGTTTAGAATGGTACCTACATGAAGTAGGTGGCAGGATAGAACTCCTCATCAGAGTTGAAGTTGGGGTACTCGTTGTCCGAGTCGCAGGGCGGTAGCGGAGAAATTGGCCTCCTCGGGCGCATCTCACATGTTGAAGGTCTAGGAGAGGAGTGTTCCATCTCCTGCTCAGTCTCTATCGCACTAGTACAATGTCTTTGATAGACGAATGTCGGTTCGATGCAGGTGGTAGAAGTTTCACCTGTGCATCCCGTGGATGCACCAATCTTCTTCGAGACGAACTCAATAAGCGTCTTGAACCTATCTTTGTACACTGCGTACATCCTCTGAGATTCTTCCTTCTCCCTTTTTAGCTCAGCGTCAACCTTATCCATTTTAGAGCACCACTCCTTCTTATGCTTCTTGAGCTCCCACTTGGTTTTCTTGACTACACCAACCAAGGACCTTATAATCTTGTCACTAAACCATAACCAGCGACTCTTCCTATTACTATCCAGGATCACATCTCTCATAACACTAGGCTATCTCGGCACAAGCAACGACTCTGTATAGTATCGAGAACTCCCATAAAAGGGTGGTGGTGCCTCCTCGTTCCTCAGACTCAAGTTATGGTTCTGCAGTAACTCGGTAACCAATAGGTCTACAATGGTTAGGTTGATCAGAATAGTATAGGTCGGCGGCAGAAGGATCAAAATATATTAGGTAGTAATCAGGGACGGAGGTACGCATTTTATTAACAAGGTTTTTTACTCTCTTCTCAAGTAAAATGGAGTTATGCACAAGGTAGCCACACCTTATCATCCTAACACGAGTGGGCTACTCAAGATCTCTAATAGAGAGATCAAGGGAATCTTGGAAAAGATAGTAGAACATTCACACAAAGATTGGTTTGAAAAGCTTGAGAATGCACTGTGAGCTTACAGAACAATATAGAAGACACCTTTGGGCACTACTCCCTTCCACCTCGTCTATGGGAAAGCATGCTACTTTCTAGTAGAGCTCGAGTACCAATACATTTGGGCCACAAAACAAATGAATTATGACATCAAGCCTACTGCAGGAAGGCGACTTGTCTAGTTGAACGAGTTAGATGAAATTCCCCAAGACGCCTATGAGGACACCAAAGTCTACAGGGAACACACAAAAACACAGCATGACAAGAGGATTATTTTGCGAACATTTGTTTTAGACGACCAGGTGATGCTATTTAACTCAAGTTTGAAGTTGTTTCCAGGAAAGCTCATGTCTAGGTGGCAAGGACCACTCGTAGTCGTCTGAGTCCGACCCTACAAAGCTATTGTTGTGACTGACAACACAACGACCTTCACCGTAAATGGGCAACATTACGAAAACCCATTATCTGATTCTTGATGGATTAGATCGACATAAAGTCAAGCTCGCCTAGGATAGTTAGAGAACTTTTGCATGAGGTTTTTGGTTTGATTTTGGATCCTATTTGTGGCTCGATTCTATGAGCATCTTGACTTGAAATTGATAGATATTGATCGCCTAGGATAGTTAGAGAACTTTTGCATGAGGTTTTAATGGATTTGAAGTAGATTTTGCCACAGAGAAAAGTTATGTTTCAGGGGATTTTCGAACTGAGGCTCTTAGGATTTCTCTTTCGGGATATTGATTTTAGATTCGGGCTACTCATAGCTTGAGCTTGCTGTCTTTTGAAATTGAGTTTGATCTGAGACCAAATATTTTTGGGCCGTTTGTGCAATTTTCAAAACTATAGGCTATTTGTGCAGAATTGAGAGATTGTGGACTAATTTACAATTGTTGCTTGACGTTGCTTATAATCTTTTGTACTATGGTTTTTGGTTTTCAGGAATTGGTCATAATTGTTGTACTACTTCTTAGGCCGCACCAGAGGCATCGGCTGAGCAAGCACGCCGTTGTGCTCAAGCTCGAGAAGATGATCCTCCTCCACACATAGCAGGGCGTACTCGGCGCTCCACCTAGAAACACAGGCCCGAGGAAACACCACCTTCTTCTCCTGAGCTTGTAGCTTGGGGCGATCAGATGCAGCGAGATTATGATTGATGACATGCACTGTTCACTTCACCAAATTTTCTACATTGAGAATATGGATGCATTAGGGTTGTCGTGTTGGAATTGTTCAAAAGCATGGGCATTCCCATCCTACGCACCATGATCTAGGAGGTTTACCCTAAGATCGTCCGCCAATTTTTGGCCTCATTCGACTTGGAGTACAAGAACTCTCCTTACAAGCCCGCCAACGAGTCCACTGTTACCTTCACCATCCACGGTCGCGCATACGCGAATCATATTGCTGAACTTTGTGAGTTTCTTTGCATTCGTGTAGGTGTACAAATTCTTGAGTTGACCGATCATGGGGGAGCTCGAAACATTTGGCATACGATCAATACCGAGGAGCTGTTGAACTTGCGTGATGCCAAGCACTCTTTTGTGCGCACCCCTGTGATGCGCTACGCGGGCAAGCTGTTGAGTGTTGCTTTCTATGGGAAAGCTGAGGAAGGCGTTTTGACGCGGGATGAGACTGCGATGCTCTATCTGGAAGTCCGGAGTACTTTGACGAGGAGTAAACCTAGTCCTTTAGGTAACAATTTTAACCTTGTCTTTGTCCTTGTGCAGAATAAAAGAACACCAGGGGCGAGTCGTCTTGGGGCAAGATGGCGATTCATATTAGAGGAATAATTACACCCATCTTGCGAGGAGTGGTTATCTCTTTTGATGGAGAAGAGCTGGTCTATACAAGAATTCTGGCCACCATTATACGCATGGACCTACATCACATGTGCAATTGTGGCTTCATCGCTAACGTATTTGCGAACGATGAAGGGCATTACTTTTATGTGTTTTAGGATATGACGTTTGATTGACTCTTCGTTTGACTCCATGGCCGCGATATTACTGCCCTCTTTTCATGCACTCCGGATGCCACGACACTTGGTCTCACATTTCTCCCTCATGTCGAGGCACTTTGCGCTACACCACCTTGGTTCCGCCCCAAGCACCCTTGAGCCGTTTCTCGCAGGTCTAGGAGATCGATGGACCGCCACCCTTCCACCTCCCCACGCCCATCTCGCTCAGATGTCCCTCAACCCAATGCTGACACTTCCGAGCAGCCTCCCTCTCAAGTCGACCTAGAGTATATTTGGGAGACGGTACGTGAGCTCGATGCCGTAGTAGGCGTCATGGCACATTGCTGAAACAAAATGGGAGGAAGATGTCCCACATCTATAGCCGCCTTATTGGAGCCTCCAGCCGCAGCTGTCAGATTGATGCCTCCAGACCGCAGCCACGCTCTTGCTCACCAGACGCAAATGCTTTTGCCTTGGAGTTATATTGATCGAATGATGACAGCGAGTCCCAATGCTCCCCTTGATCGATCTTGCGATTCAGCATAGCTATCATATATATCTTGTTTGTATGTGTGGCATTTCCTATTAATTTGCTTTCGCACTGGGATAGTGCAAAGTAAGTTTGGGGGAGTGAACTACTAGCTAGTGATGCCATTGCTTTCTGTTTTTCTACTCATGTCGCTACTTATGACACCATCAACTGATGTTGTTATTTCAGACTTTTATGACCTCCTTGATTTAGCGCCTTTTAACTCTTTTAGGATTGTTGAATTATGACATTCTCTTGTGATGAATGATCCTTTCATGATAGTTTACTACCGAGTATTACCACACGTTTAATGTTGTTTGGTGCATGGAAACTGGAGAACCACATGACCAAACTCCCTCCCATAAAATCAAGGCTTGGTAGAGCTTTGTTAGATCTGAGGTTGACTCATATATTAGAACCTAATATGGACTTAAATCTTTCTGGAAGTTTGATATCAAGAAAGAGTAGTAGATTCACGCTCAGGATTTGTTCATTTTTAAACTACCTTCTCTAATCCTGAGTGGTCGAACTCATCTTAAATTTGGTAACCTTCGTTGGACCCAATCCTCCTTTCAAGCTTCATAGGTCTATAATTTTCTTCATGTCATTAAGTAATCATTCATGTGCAAAAACTATGTACAGAAAAATCTCCATAATTAATACTTCATAAATTAATAATCACTATAAAATAATAAATTATCTCATTCCCGAGTTGGGCCAATGTAAAAATTGTTAGAATTCGATAATATAATAAGATAATATGGTCCCAATAATAACATAAATTAATAAATATATAAATTTTCAAATAAATGTTTATTATATACATATATATAATATATATATATATGTGTGGCTAATAAGTTTTATAAAAAGTTTGAATTTTTTTAGAGTTCATTTATAATTCTTTTAAATGTATAAAACTACTTATTTTTCTTATTGTCTCTATATTATACTCACATATTGTTTTGCATATATGTTCTTCAATATTGATATCTATTACTTTCTAGATGAAAAATTATAGTTAAAAGTTAATAACGCAGAGGCTGAGGAAGTAATAACAAATATGTTGCAAGAATCTATAGGTTAAAATGTTATAACGATGGTTAGGGTTCCACATACAGAGTGGTCAGAGATTGGATGGTTTTCCTGCTTGGGGAATGGAGAGGCCTCGTTGTTAGGGTTTCAAAACGGTAAAGAGAAGATTATCGTCGTTTCTTACAGAGCTGGAGGCTCTGTTATGCGCTATGGAAAATATGAGGACCAACCAAAGAGACACGGTGACGTTTCTCACGGACTCTACATATGTCTTAGCCATGATTAACAGACCCTATGAATGGCCACAGTTCACGACACAACTCGAGGAGTTTTGTGAGTTACGAGAGTTCTTTCAGGCGGCAACCTTCATCCACGTACCACGAGCAGATAATACAAAGACGGACAAGCTAGCAAAGATGCCCGAAAGCAATTAACTTTGATGAGTTATGTAAACACGGATCCAACCCGGTGGCTACCTAACCTTTAAGTTTTCTAGTTTATAGTTGTTGACAAAAAAAAATTTATGTAGTAAATTAAGATTGGTGTAAAGTTTTTGACAAAAAATAGTCAGCTTAATCGAATTCATTAAATAAAAATGAAATAAAGTGATCCTACAAATTTTTATATACTCAATCAAACTACTAAATAAATAAAATGAAAATGAAAATGAAAATTCTAAATAATAATAAAATAATATGTAAACAAGGAAATAGAACGAATTATAAAAAGAAAAATTCTCGAATAATATAACAAAAATTTATTATTTAGCACAAAAGAAAATTCTAAGAAATAATGATTTTTTTATATTAATATTTATTGGTTAACTAATACTTCTTTAATTTAATATTTTTTGTAGTCCCATCATTATTAATTTTTAGAGGTTGTAGTGTAAAGAGTTTGAGTTACTTGGTCTTGTTGATGTGTAATTAGTTGGAATTTTAGGTGGTTAGACGATTATCATGTTTTGACTGCAGTGCTTGTGTGATTTCCTTTTGGGCATAAGAAGTATAGCATTGGGGGGGGGGGGGGNGGAAATTTAGACTAAAAGAAAACTATATTGAGATCGCTTGTTGTTGAATGAAACGTTTTGATATTTTGCACTCAGGAAAAACTCAAGTTCGATAGAAATAGTTTGATTGAACTCCTAAGCCGGAATTGTTGAGTTCGATCGACTCTTCCCTTATTAAAAAAAGAGAAAAGAAAAAAAAGAAAGAAAAAATAGAAAGGGGCGAAGAGGAAAATGAAGAAAAAAACGAAACGAAAAAGGAAAAGATGACGAACGGCTTTTGGTTGATAATCGAGATGTTGATCTATGGGAACATACTCGATTTCATATAAGTTAATTTATGCTAGATGATGATGAACGACTTTTGGTTTTGAGAAGGGTCAAAATAGAAAATTGAGAATTGAGAGTTGAAGGATTTGAGGTTGTCATGATGAGAGATTTGTTTCTCAGAACACTCATAACATTCTACAATAAACAATGATTCCTTCAACCATGACGCAAAGTCTTCGGCGGTTCTGCCCCTTTGTTTTGGGGGGGGGGGGGCATCGACGGTTATTCAATAAGACGGCCAATGAGACTTTTGTGGGTCAACTATCCTAACAGTGGTTGAGCATTTAAGGTCGAGTGTGTCGTCGCTAGCTCCCAGGATAAGCATAGGAACGTGTACGTGGCCTCTTTCCGGTTGATATCCGAGATTTATGGGTTCCCTTTGGATGGACCGACTGGATTTAAGGATAGGGATAGAGATAACAATGTGGTTAGCTCG
>OVAU01001168.1:0-15858 GCA_900406315.1 Biscutella laevigata subsp. laevigata
CAGAGAGCGCCAAAAGATCCTTGCGGTTGGAACCGGCAACTGTATTTACAAGTGACGTGTCTAAAGAGAAAGGAAAGGTTTTTGAATTTGAGAGCCAAGGGGAATACTTCAGATCAAATGGAGATTTTCCTAGAGAAAGAAAACTCTTGTTTGATGCGACTAAGGCTGCTTCTTTTGATGGGAGTCATTATCGGAGAAATCCAGTATTCTTTGATCAGAGTTCCATTGATAATGTCATGGCAAGAGATTTCAGTCCTAGTATTCCAACGGTGAACTTGATTGAGGTTAATTCTTCTCATGTTTCCGGGAATCCTGGTTTGACTATGAGTACAAGGAAACGTCCCTCACGGAGGATCAGGATCAGATCAAGGAAACATGTACCTGGGTTAATGGTAGAGGTTAATCAAGAGAGGATGTTTGGCGAAAAGGGAGCTATGAAGAGAAAAGCTAATCCAGAGTTAAGAGAAAGTGTGTTCTCAAAGAAAAGACTTAAGAAACCTCAACTAGAAACGGGTGATTGTTCCAAGGAGAAGAACTTGAAGAGTCAGTTAGATGAGATTAAGGAAGCACGAAAGAAATCAAAGAAAAAGGTGGTCCCAAAGGGGGGACTGCCGCAAGTTTAATGAGCCTTATCAGTTGGAATTGCCAAGGTTTGGGACGGTCTCAAGACTTGGTAATTCCTAGGCTCCGGAAATTTCGTAAAAACCTATTTCCGGAGGTTCTGTTCTTGATGGAAACGAAGCAAACTAGGAACGTTTTGGTGGATGTACAAGAGTGGTTGGGGTTTGATAGAGTTTTCAAAGTTGAGCCAAGAGGGTTGAGTGGTGGTTTGGCTTTGATGTGGAAGAGTAGTGTACAGTTAAAGGTTATTAGGTATGATAAAAATCTGATAGACTGCAGATTATGGCTTGGAAATCATGAAGTGCTTGTAACATTTGTGTATGGAGAACCTAATATAAGTAGGAGAGCTGAAGTTTGGGAGAGATTGCTCAGAATGGGTGTTAATCGGAAAATGCGTGGAACTTGATTGGGGATTTCAATGCCATTCTGCATAATGGAGAGAAAAAAGGAGGCCCAGCCAGACCAGATTCACAGTTTCAAGACTTTGGTGACATGATTTCTGGTTGTGGAATGCAAGAATTGCAGAGTTATGGTAACAGCTTTACTTGGGGAGGTCAAAGAGGTACTTGTTCGGTGCAGAGTAAGCTTGATCGAAGCTTTGGGAATAAAGCCTGGTTCGAATTATTTCCAGCTTCAAATCAGAAATTTTTGGATAAACGTGGATCGGATCACCGTCCGGTCTTAGTTTCCTTGGCATCCTCTCAAGATCAGTATAAAGGTTCATTCAGATTTGATAAGAGGTTATTGGGGAAAGAAGGGGTTAAGGAATCAGTTGCTGCAGCATGGGAAGAAAATTCCGATCCTATGGTTGAATCAGTAGCAGCGAAAGTGCGGAAATGTAGACGAGCCTTGAGTACGTGGAAAAGGCAAAATCCACTAAACTCAGGGGATAAATTGGCTACGGCAAAAAAGAATTTGGAGTTCGAGCAGTCTAAGTACCAACCTTGCAAGGGTGTCATTTGGGATTTGAAAAAGAAGATGACAGTAGCTTATAAAGAAGAAGAAGAATATTGGAGTAAAAAAAGCAGAGAGAAATGGCTCAGAGAAGGGGATGCTAACTCTAAATATTTCCATGCTCAGTGAAAGCAGATCGTTCTAGAAAGTATTTGTAGAAGCTCTTGGACAGTGAAGGAATCGAGCAAAGGGATGAAGCATCAAAGGCTGATGTTGCTGTAAAGTACTTTACTGATTTGTTTTCCTCATCCATGCTTGGAGATGTTGCGAATTTTTTTGAAGGATTTCAGTCTCTAGTAACTTCAGAAATGAATGATCAGTTATTACAGGAGGTTTCAGATGCTGAGATTAAGGAGGCGGTGTTTGCTATTAAACCGTCTAGTGCTCCTGGACCTGATGGTATGATGGGAATGTTCTTCCAAAAATATTGGCAGATTGTTGGTAACAAAGTGACAGAGGAAGTGCGTGAATTCTTTGCCTCAGGGATTATGGATGCTGAATGGAATCATACTCATATATCTCTCTTGCCAAAGATAGAAGAGCCGACTCGAATGACAGATCTGCGCCCAATTAGCTTATGCTCTGTGTTATACAAGATTGTGGCAAAAATCATGGTGAAGAGGATGTAGCCCATCTTGCCTTTGATTATATCTGAAACTCAATCAGCATTTGTGGAGGATATACTCATATCAGATAACATTGTCATCGCTCATGAGGTAGTACATGCTCTCAAGACGCATAAATCAATTTCCAAGGAATTTATTGCTGTAAAATCCGATATGTCTAAAGCATATGATAGAGTTGAGTGGAAGTATCTTGAAGCAGTTATGTTGGCGTTGGGCTTTAATGAGGTTTGGGTATCGAGAATTTTGGCTTGTGTCTCCACTGTTTCCTTCTCGATACTAATTAATGATCAAGCATTTGGGCTCCTCAAGCCTAATAGGGGACTCAGGCAAGGAGACCCATTATCGCCGTTCCTGTTCGTGATGTGCACTGAGGGGTTAATTCACAGATTGAAAAGAGCAGAGGAGTGTTCGATGATTCAAGGAATTAGGTTCACTCCTGCAGGTCCCTCAATTCATCATTATTATTTGCTGATGACTCATTATTTATGTGCAAAGCAGATGAGAAACAATGTTGGAATCTCAAATCGCTGCTTTTAGAATATGGCAAAGTTTCTGGTCAAGTCATAAATGCCCAAAAATCAGCAATCAACTTTGGGGATAAGGTTCCACAATGAATCCGAGAAAGATTGAAAGAGGTTTTGGAGATCACAAATGAAGGGGGTGATGGGTCTTATTTAGGTTTGCCTGAATGCCTCATAGGATCTAAGGTGAAGATTTTCTCGGAACTTACAGAGAAATTGAAATCCAGACTCTCAGGCTGGTTTGCCAGAATGCTCTCCCAAGGGGGAAAAGAAGTCATTCTCAAAGCTGTCGCTATGGCTCTTCCTGTTTACTCGATGTCGGTGTTTAAATTGCCAAAAACTGTGTGTGATGCAATTTCAGCAGCGATGTCAAATTTCTGGTGGAGTTCGTTGGAAAACAGAAGGAAGATCCACTAAGTGAGTTGGGACTCGTTATGTTTACCTAAAGAAGAAGGTGGGATAGGGCTCAAAGATGTGCAGTGTTTTAACCAAGCTCTCCTTGACAAACAAGCTTGGAAGATCCTAACCGAGCCGGAGTCTCTCTTAGCCAAAGTTTTAAAAAGTAGGTAGTTCACTTCAGCTGGTTTTTTGGAAGCTTCTTTGGGTGCAAAACCATCATATGCTTGGAGAAGTTGTTTGTTTGGGAGAGAGCTCCTTCAAAGAGGTATCCAAATTTTGGTAGGTAACGGAGAATCCCTGAAAGTTTGGACTGATAAGTGGGTTATCAAAGATACAGGTGCAGCCCCTTTGATGAAAAATATATTCATAGATCTGGATTTGCGAGTAGTTGACTTAATTGATAGTATCTCTGGTGACTGGAAAAGAGACATACTAGATGAGTTATTCTACGTTGAGGATATAGCTGACATTGTTAAAACATTGCCTGCGCCGAATGAACCAAATTCATGGCTGTGGAATCATTCAAGGGGTGGACAATATTGTGTTAGCTCGGGATATTGGTTGGTTTTCTCGCAAGAGAAACACTTTATTATCTCTCAAGCGACGGCGAGACCCTCGTTGGCGGCCCTAAAAGCGGGTGTATGGAAATTGAAAACCTCATCAAAACTTAAAGTTTCCCTCTGGAAAGCAATATCAGGTGCGTTACCGGTTGCTGATCGTATTAGGAAGAGAGGAATTAAGGTTGATGAAAGGTGTCAAAGTTGTGGTTTAGATGGGGAATCTATAAACCATGCACTATTTACTTGTTCGTATGCGAGATTATTCTGGGCTGTGTCAGGGATTCCTTATCCAGAGAATGGCTTCTCCCACTCGTTGTTTACTAACTTAAACTTCATGTTTATGCTTGAAGATTGTCGCACTTTGTCTCCAGAGTTGAGAATGGCTCCTCCGTGGCTGATATGGAGATTATGGAAGAATCGAAACAAGCTGACAATTGAGGGCATTAGTTTTAATCCGATTGAGTCAGTTTCAAAAGCGATGGAAGACACCATATTGTGGAGATTGTCACAGTATTCTCGGGAAGGGGGTAATCAAATAATTGAAGATACTATCTTGACTGACATACCTAAAAGACAAGAAAAATGGATGAGACCTCCAGATCCATGGCTTAAATGCAACGTGGGTGTGTACTACGATTCTGGGTCACAGGTAGGTGGAATGGCGTGGGTACTTAGAGACAGTGAAGGTTTGGTGGTCCTACATAGTCGGCTGTCTATAGTCGATGTAGACTCATTATCTTCTTTGAAGGTGTCGGGGATCTTATTTGTTGTTGATAGCATGGTGGATCTACATTTGAATATGATAGTTTTTGCCTCAGACTTTAAAGAACTGGTGGAGGCTATTAATCGTCCCTGTAAATGGCCTCGGATGCGTTCGTATTCAAGCAAGGTGTTACGCAAGCTCCGAAATGTAGGCCAATGGAGATGTCAGATGGAATACAAGAAGACAAATCAAGGAGCTAATAGAATTGCAAAAGGAGCGACTCATCTTTTTTCTTTTCAGTCTTATGTTGCTTCAGGTGGACCTCGTTGGCTAGATGCGTTGTTTGATCGAGAGGCTGGGTTGGATCTTGATCCGTTTTGATCCCATCTCCGTTGACATGGCGTTTGTTTGCTTGGATTTGTCTGTTGTATTTTATTTGTAAGCAGGTGGTTTTTGTTAGTATTAGTAGTCTGTATGCCTTGGATTAAACTCTCAATGCTTCGGCATCTTTTGGGGTTATTATATTAATGACCTTGACGACAAAAAAAAAAAAACCAGAGGTGATCGATTTTATGTGCAAACGGGTTTATATCTTTTGTTATAAGGATAAACTGGATTGTAACTTTGCAATTTTGTTGAAAGAGAACTATAACTTACGATTTAGGGATATATAACACGAGGTCTAAGATCGTGTGAAAGTGGTACTATATGATACTACAGGGATATAGATAGTCGTACCTAAAAATTATAGATTCCTTCCCTCCCACGGTTGAAATTATTTTCTCGTAATTAAACTCTTGGAACTGGCAGGCAACAAGGTTTAACGACGAGACCAATGACTTTGATCTTCTTGCCAGCGATGCGATTGACATGTGTCTTAATTTCAATATTTCAAGGATTATCTTCTCGACCCTTGAAAAAATTGATGGTATCGTAACCAGAGAACCTAACTGTATCTGAAATTAATCAAATTGCAAGTAAATTTAAATGGAAATACCACTTCAAGCTTCAAGTGTATTGCAGGACTAGCCTAGAGTGGTGCTCGGAAGTGTTAGTTGAGATCTGAAGGTTTAAAGGGAACCTAGGGGAATGATTGTGGCATTTTGGATGGTGTCTACAATCTTGGTCAGTTTAGGGTTCTATCTTAGGTACTTCACTTAAGTTTGTTCTCTGGTTCTTATCATGGCCTTTCGACAGGGCCGGCCCTGAAATACAAAAAAATAATTGGGCCACAAACAAAAAATAAAACTTGGGCCTATTTATACGTAAAAAAATAATTTTTAGTGAAAAAGGGCCGAAAATTACATTTTTTAAAATGGGCCACAAGCAGTCGCCTACTCTGCCTGCCCTCAGGGCCGGCCCTGCCTTTCGAATGTGTCTCATGATCCTAATGTAGGAAGAGCTGGCGGATACCAGTCAAAGTTTCTTGTTGGTGAAGTTGCTTGTTTGTACAAAGAGGACCCTCGGTTCCTCACTCTTCTCTTAATTCTCCTTCAGCTCTTATTGAGGTATGTTTTATATAACCTTAGTTCTCTACATCTTTTCCTTATATGCTTATTTTAGTTTGCACAAAACTATTATTACCGTGCTGGACTATTTCCATCATTTGATCTCATGTCTAGATATTCCCATACACGCCATAAACTTGGGTTGTACAAGATATTGGTAAGTTGCATTTTTTTTTTCCTTTGAGGTTCTTGGTTATTTTGAGGAGATATGAAATCATGGTTTATTAATACATCAATTTGCTCAAGCCTTCTCGAAGACATACATTGTAAGTCTCAAAGAGATATTTACATCTCAAAGAGTTAAGATTCCCAAAACACCTATAGACCTCAAGCAACTTTAATCTGTTCACAAGGTAACGTCTTTCGTTTCTTGTGAGTTGTGATTTAAGACACTATGAGATTATATCATGAGTTCGAGTTAAAAAATAGAATTTTGAAAGCTAATATGCAGTGCAATAGATGGGTTTGATATGTGTTTCCTTCAATATCACAAACAAACAGGTTTTGAATTTGTATGTATGGTCAGGCTTAAGGCTAGGGGAATCTTTTCCTGACCTAAAAGTAGCTGTTTCGTAAAAGTCAATCTACAATTTTGTAAGTAGCTAGAATTAGTAAACCGTGGTCTTTTTACTATGGTTTTGTTTTGCTTCACAATCTGATGCAAAAAAACATTGAAATTGTACATATTGATTGAGCAGTTTTTAGAGGGAAATAAATTGATCTCTCCTACTAATTTCCAATGGTTTGGTTACTAAAAAAAAAAGGTAAAAGACAATTGATTGTGCCAGGAAATTGTCCTGTTTTTGTGGCTCTCGGATTTACGTGTCCTCTTCGTATTATGATTCTACCCAACCCAAACTCAAGATACCAAAACTCAGAATGCAAGGTTTGTTGGTTTTTTTTTAACTTCTCGGGAAACGGTCTTATCTCTAAACATTATATAAAACGAAAAGGAAAACATGAAAAAACGATAAAGACATTAAACTTTCTAAAGTAAAAGATTATTAAAACAAGTTTGATTCATTATAATCTATACTAATAATAGGAGTAGATTGAGACTTCTGAGGGTGTCCATGTCGGATCCTATGCAGCTGACACGTCATCTAACATCTTTTTTTCAATTATAAACTCTTGTGAAAAAATGTTACATGTATCGTTTCCTCTTTTCCTTTAACGATGACGGTCGACGTTTCAATGTCCTTTTCCTTTAGATGCTTATATGATTTTAGTCTGCCTTCTCAAATTTCATATCGTCAATTTCTACTCATTCAATTTTTCCTTCCTTTTCTATGTATTAGTTGTCTCCGACTTCTTTTCTGGTCTGAGCCCATCTGCTTTTCCTGATCCCGCATCAACAGTTGTTCCTCCCCCATCTTCTTAAAACAAAATAGTTTGATTACGAGTTTAAGTTTTTACCTACATGCCTTTTATGTCATGTCACCATTTAACGGATGCTTGATTTTGATTTTCTTTTTGTTGCGTGTTAACTTTGTTATTCACCTCTTGCTCAAAGGTCATAAGAATTGAAATCGTCTTTTGAATGATTTCTACTCTTTTCATGACGAGAAACTCCTTTTGTTCATGGTATCATTACCCTAGGTTTCGAGGGATTACAACAGCTATTTTATAATCCCAAAACTATGGTTAGGATAATCCCTAATAGCATTCAAAATCACCATTATGATATGTCTGTAGTCATATAACTAAATATGTTTCATTGATTTTTTTTTTGTTGATGTAATGTATTATTATATCCAATAAAAGACAGTCTTACAAAAGACTACAATAGCTATGTACAACAAGTAAAAAAGAAGAAGCAGAAGCATCGAACTAAATGAGAAACTAGTGAGTGTGCAGCCAGAACATGAGAAGATCATCGTCTCGACCACTAACTGGAGAGATAAAGACCAATATGTTGTGGATAGCACGCTCCACCAACTCAGAAGCATCTGATGTGCGGTAGGAGGATGTGAGACATGAACTTTAGTGTTATGCTCTTGCCAAATATGATTTAAAACCAACTGAAACATCAGTAAGAATAGGTATAGCTGTGTGATAGAGTAGGTCACATCTTCATCTCTTCTTGTTAGAACATGGTTTGCATCCTTGGGAAGCTTACTTCATGTGGGATCGGTGGTTCAGCACGCTCTTGTATTGCTTTTCCAGGATGGTGTCAAGTGTTTTGGCCAGTCCGTCGACTACGTCATCGCCGACGTGTGTCTGTTATGCGCATCATCAGGTGCATCTTTCGGCTCGTCGTTGCTCATGTGCAATCCGCTAGCTGGACCACTAGCTGGAGAGATAAACACCAATCTGTTACGGATAGCATCATCCACTAACTGGAGAAGCATCTGAAGTGCGGTAGGAGGATGTGAGACATGACCTTTAGTGTTCTACTCTTTCCAAATATGATATAAAACCGTGTGGGAGAGTAGCTCGAAGAGGTTTGGAGCTGCAAAAACCCGCACACCTGGCGATTATTTTCCTGAACAACCAACATATGTGCATATATTTGGTGAACATTTAGCCTTGATTATTGATGGTTTGGTCACATTGTTGACTTTATATTGGAATTATTTAGATGTTTTTATGAATTTTTAGGTCTTTAAGCAAAACAAGAGAGTTTAAAAAGAGCTAAAACAGACGAAAATCACACATAAAATAGAAAAATCCGTAAGTTCCCAACTAGACACGGTATCATTGCAACTTCGAGCTTAATTCGAAGTTAGAGATGTTTAGTTTCCATATAATTTTGCCTCAAATCATTTTTAGCACTACTCATGAGGATATACTTGTTCTTGTAAACGGTGACAAAGGAATCGATCTCAAGTTAATGATGCAAACCTGTTATTGATGTGCACCTGCTTGAGTCAGCTTTCCAATGCCACCAATAACGCAACAATCCAAACAATATGGCCCAAGTTATCACCAACATATTAGCCCAGTGACCAAAGCGTAGCCAGCTAAGGTTTGGCCACCCAAATGGGACTGGATCGAAGCGATTTTTTTTTACCCACTAGATTCCTCTCTCATAAAAGTATAATGGAAAATTGCAAGAGTTACTTTGCATGCCTTGGTGTTCAAGAAAGAAGATATTCCCATTTCTAAAATTGAAACTTTGCTTTATGCTTTAAGAGATTTTCGATTTTTCCTAAAGAGAATCCTAGCTCGTCATTAGCTCTTTAAACTCTTTAAATTCAGTATGTTTCATTCTTTGCACGATTTTTTATACTTTAGGATCAGAGAGGTTTAGTTCTAAGTGTTTCTTGTAGTGAGACAAAGAGGATTGACCTCTTGTCATAGTTAGCTCAATAACCTTAAGGCTTACCAAGTTATTTCTCTTTTCTTCAGTTAATAAAGCCAAATTTTTCTTCATCTCTCTCTGTCTTTGCGAGTGTAAACTTAAATCTCAAGGTTTCTAAGTTTTTACCTAAGAGATTAGCCAAGTTCTAGTGTCGGAGACGAGCCAAAAGCCTTCTCTTTCTCACGCTTGAGCCAATTAGCTTCTAAGACCGACTCTTGCCTTTTAAGACATCTCTTACGGTTCTTTTATGTTGTTCACTTAATATTTTCACGAAAACTGCACGACAACTTCTCCAAATTACAAGAAGTTGAATTAGATTTGTCTCCTTAAAAGTTCTCTAAACAAAACCCTAACTTTTAGAAAAATAAATGTCTAAATTAAAAAAAGTGACTTATGGGCTTATACATTGTCCTTGGATTAGGTTTAGGTCTTTTCTAGGGCTTGGGGCTGCCACGAAAAAAATGGAAAATCCGTAATATGGGATTGATCGATCCTAGCATGGTTCGACCAATCCCCACCTTTTTCGCTGACATGGATTCAAGTTTTGCATATCGATTCAAATGGTCTTGTTGGAGGGAGGATCGATCGATCCTAGGGGATGTTCGATCGATCCCAAGCTTGAAGAATACAAGAATTCTTCAATTCTTCTTGAAATCATGTCTAAAAGCTTCAAACCTGTAAAAACGTTTTTTAAAAAAAGATTCCAAAAACACATTTTATTGACTCAATAAGAGGTTGTAGGCATGCCAAAAAGCAAGTCACATACCCCTAAAAGTCAAGAGTTATAAGAAGGCTATTTTGATGGTGAGGTTAATGTGCTTAGGTGGCTCATTAGAAGATGTCAAAAGGCTTATATCATTATGCAAAATCGCAAGAGAGACGAGTAAGTGATAAACAATGACTCTTCATGCCGTCTAGAAAGAGGAACAAACTACCCAAACAAAATCAAACACTACCGAAAGTGAAACTATACATAAAAATAGACCGATCGATCGATAAATCTAGATATGTCATAAAAGTCATCATTAGAGAACGTCATAATCCAAAAAAACCAGAACTCGATAAAATCAAACTAACTCAAAAATCAAAAACACCATAATAAGAATGACATCAATAACAGGTGGCACACTTTCCCACACTTACTTCACATTGTCTCAATGTGAAAATAAACCAAAGGAAGCGATTCACCTACATGAGAAAATAATAAGAACAAAAAGAGAAGAGAATACATTGAGTTTCAGGATGATTTCCGGGTGGATTAATCGATATGGCCTTTGTCTGTGTGCTTCGTGATCGATTTAGGACGAATGGATCAAGGTGGAGCCGGATCAATCGATCTCAAAGGGGAATCGATCGAACTTTGTCATGACTTTTCAAACTTTAGTGGGATCAACCGCTCCGAGAAGCGATCAATCGATCTGGTTGGCTCGAGAAAGTGGATCGATCAATCGATCTGGTTGGCTCGAGAGAGTGGATCGATCAATACCAAAGGGGGATCGATTGATCTGGCATGCACGTATTTTCTTCGTGAATCTAATTGAATCTATCTTAAACGGGGATCGACCGATTTGAGCTCTTTTCGTCACTTCGAAAAATTTCATCCCTAAAAACGACTTGAACCTCATGAAAAACAAAAAAGTAATGAAAAGCTAGTGAAAATAAACCCTTAAAAGACAAAAAAAAATTCAGTTGAAGTACTAATGGATTGTTGTTTAATCTCACCCTGATTATAATGTCAATCAAGTGATGGTTGGGTAGGAAGAGAGATTGCAACGCTCTCTTATGTGGTTTATAGGTTTGTTGGGGTTTTCGTTTAGTCGGCCTAAATGTAACCACTCGAGTCATCAACTCACGTAAACCTTCTTCGCCTTTTTGCTTTCCATTCAGGTGTGATGCACCACGACAGGGGGATAGGGCTAAGAAATCGATCGATCCATAATGGGATCAAAGGGCACAAATTAGATTTTTCTCGTGAAGTTAGCCCGACCCCAAATTTCAATCCAAACATATATGGAAGACGAATAAAACACCAAGAGGCACGTTTTTAGGTTTCACCTTTTGTTTTTCATGTTTTGAAAGAGATTTGTAGAGAGCATTGAGGGAGACGATTCATATCCACATTTATCTGTTTTGGAGAAGAAATTAAACCATTTGATTCATATTTTCAGTCTGTTTTTATTTCATTCATTATGTTTTTTTTTTATTTCCATTATCATGTCTAAATATAGTTTCATAAATGAGTTTAAGGTTTTCAAGGGAAAAACAAGTGTTCATGTTTGATTATGGTTATTTATAAAGGGAATAGTTATTAGTTATTTGCCTTGCGACTGAAATTACTACCTTATTTATTCTAAATGCCTAGATTATGTCTTTATTTCTAATTTATGCGGCAAAAGCGTATGTTAGATCGTCGAATATAGTACTTCGTGAGAAAAGTTTACAGTTGACAACGATAGTTGAATAGATTGGGTTTTGTGAACATAGTCAGATTATAAACCTTATTATGCGTGTTTGAATCAATATAGAAGTCAAAAACAATTAGACGTACGGAGTTCATAACATAGAATTTTAGCGCCCAAACACGAGGTTAATCTCACTTTAGAAATCTAAAGTCTAGACTACAGTTAAAACATATTCCCTAGTTTGCCTACGATCTAAGTAGAACCCAAAATTTCTTGTGAATTCACTTGAATCAATGCTTTCTCATTGTCTTACATCTCGATTCTTAGTTATTGTCACTTTTACATTCTGTTTAGTTACAAAAAAATAACCACCATATATAGTTTCTTTTTAGCTAGTTGATTAGTCTCACATCCTCTTTGTGTTCTGCATTATTCTGTTGTGCATTATTCTCTGTAGATTCGATCTATGAGTATTATTGCGATTTCTTATGTGCAGTTGCAGTTAGATTCTTAAAGTAAAATATAATATATTAGTTATCTACAAGGATAAGAAAATATATTTAGGACTTATCTTAACATAAGTTGTTACAAGAATAAGGAAATTCGCTTTCATGAAGAAGTCAACATGTGACATAACTTATAAGTTGAGAGAGGTTAGTTTGAGATATTGTTATAAGAGCTTTAGTTTGGAGCTATTTTCTAAATCACCATTATGATTATGGGATGATCATACGCTACGCGCGGGTTACTTTATAATGATTTTATTATAATTTCTATCATAATAATTGTAGAATCTCTATTTTGAACTACAAATCTGAATTTTGTAAAATCTGAATGGACGGGATAAAAATTTCTATATCAAATTTTTATAACGAACCGAAGCGAACCAAATTTCATAAAACTAAACGGATTAACAAAAATATAAGTAAAATTTATATGTTTAATCAGATAATTAGTAAAATATGTTTAAATGTATTTTAAATCTATAATATTAATTAAAATTAATTATTTTTTATTTTTACACTATTAATTTATGTAAAGCCGAACTAACCCAAATAGAAAACGAACTAATATATATTCTAGAATGGACACATTTTAAAGAAAAAATACAAAAAATCGAAATTCGAATACCTCGAAAGGAATAACCGATAGTTAGTTGTTAACTTTGAGTTCTTGATGCTGGACACCTTAATTTTCCATTGATTCTATTTTCATATGATAATGATCTCATATCTTTATCTCGTATTGTCATATTTCTTTTTTCTTACCCCTCATTTGGTTCTTAAATTTCTTTTTTGTCATGTTGTTTCTGAATTTTCTAAAGGTTTTAATTCATCAGCATATGATGCACCTCCTCATCTTGATTTTCCTTTTCTTTTTTTCGTATTTTTTGGTTTAGTCGTATTTTTTGTTAATTTATAGACATTTATTTAACTTTTGATACTATATCATTCTTCTATGGCAAATTTTATTGTGCTCGTTTGTTCAAGTCATGATTGTAGGAAAACAAAAGAACTTGATCTCGCAAAATAATATTGGTGTGTAAACATTTGGTGGAGTTTGTTAGTACGAGTAAAAAATATCTCAATCTCTTTTTACTTGTAAACAACTAAATTTTACAACTAAATATGGTCCTGGAAATAGAGTAAAACGACCTAAACATCTTTCACTCTGTGATTGCATCTAGAGAGAACAGAGGACAAAGAGTGTAAAAAGTCGAGCCGTGAGAAATCCTCGTAACATGAGCCCATGCATTCACCGGCATTGTCCTGTGGTATCCTAACGTGGCTACCTTTGGAGGTGGTAGTGGTGAAACCGACACATGTTCACATGAAGGGCACATAGTCAAAGTCGTGGGTGGGTTCATCTGCTTGTAATTCTGAGGAGAGAGTTTAAACGAATTAACTCTGTTAATTTTTTCCGCAGACAACTATTCTTTTCCGTTGTTCTCACCATAAAGCCGTAAGAACTCACAGTTCTATGCTTCAAATTGGTTATGCTATAATTACAGAAAAAGTTGTGAGTAAATAAATTCATCAAGAGGATAATAAAAAGCTCAGTGAGCATGTTTTTTTTACCTTGCTCATCTATTATGAAACCAAACTTCCATATGTCTAGCTTTTAGTCATATATGCTTACACAATGCTTGCTTCTGCTCCTATAAGAAGTTGAAAATCCACCTTGCCTTGTTCCTGCCCTCATGTATGGTATTTCATAAGGGTTCCTGCAATTTAGATCTGTAAAAGAACTATAATTGTGCTGAGAAATACCCATAGATGGTTCTTCACATTAACGTTTTTGTTCTTTTTGTTTACAATTCCAACAATGTAGTTTGTTATCTGACTGGTCAAATAAGCAGCATGTGTATCACCTTTGATTGTGGCTATGGAGTTGACGAAGCTAACATGATAGCAGGAAAACAAATATTGTTAAGAGTTCAATCATTATTCATGAGAATAATCGAGTATCACAAACCTATTGAAATTGTCGTCGCTTAAGCTCACACAAACCTTCCATTTGTCATTAACTCTCACAACCATCCTAATCACATAGAACTCAAAAGATCAAAATAGATTTCAAGTAACAGTTGTAATAGGGGACCAATAATGATCAAAGAACAAACCTTGGGAGAGGATTGATTCTTGGTTTGTTGGCTGCAATAAGGCTATAGATCAACATTTTTCCGGCTTTTTGTGATCAAGAAGGTGATTCTTTCGTGTAACATTTCATATGCATGCGTGAGTATCAATCACTGTTCATATCAAATGCTTCTCTGTAACCATTAAAATATTTTTCAGAATTCAGAAGAGCTCTCGCGAGTAATATAGAAAGTAAACGACTTTAAAGTTACAATCGCCTAACAGTTCTTAAAAGTCACTTTCTAGTTATTTCTCTTTCTCAACCACTTAAAAAGGTATACATAACCTGAGAACTTCCTGCATAAAAGAAACAACTTGAAAATTTTCAACAGAAGAAAATAGTTTAGTTTCTTCTCTAATAACGAAAAGCGTAAACAAAAACCTTAGGGTTCATCTTGATAGGATAGGCATAATCCAAAGTTGCTTCAAAATTTTGTACCAAATGTTATCTTCGTATCTCCTACTTGACACGATTAGACACACTGTGAGGTTTCCTTTCTCTCAGCATTTGGTTTCTGCTTCTCTGCATCATAAGAATTCAAATGGAAATGTTCAATAATAAATTGAGAAAACTAAATCCAGAATTCATCACGATATCCATCAGAAAAATCTAAGCAAAACCTTAGAGATTTGTTCAACATCGCAACAATCCATTTTCTCCAAAATTTCACTAACATAAACATATAAAATCCAAATAACGTAATTTCTAACCAAAATCGAGAAATCTCTAAATCATCCCAACAATTGCTCTTGACCAAAAAATAGCTGTTGTAATCCCTCGAAACCTTGGGTAATGATACCAGGAACAAAAGGAGTTTCTCGTCCTGAAAAGAGTAGAAATCATTCAAAAGACGATTACAATTCTTATGACCATTGAGCAAGAGGTGAATAACAAAGTTAACACGCAACCCGAAGAAAATCAAAATCAAAATCAAGCATATGGTGACATGACATAAAAGGCATGTAGGTAAAAACTTAAACTCGTAATCAAACTATTTTGTTTTAAGAAGATGGGGGAGGAACAACTGTTGATGCGGGATCAGGAAAACCAGATGGGGTCAGACCAGAAAAGGAGCCGGTAACAACTAATACACAGAAAAGGAAGGAAAAATTGAATGAGTAGGAATTGACGATCTGAAATTTGAGAAGGCAGACTAAAATCATATAAGCATCTAAAGGAAAAGGACATTGAAACGTCGACCGTCATCGTTTAAGGAAAAGAGGAAACGATACATGTAACATTTTTCACAGAAGTTTATAATTGAAAAAAAAAGATGTTAGATGACATGTCAGCTGCAGAGGATCCGACATGGACACCCTCAAAAGTCCCAATCTACTCCTATTATTAGTATAGATTGTTAGGGGTATTCAAGCTGTACCTTTCAAATTGGTGCACTGCAGGAACAATTGACAATATCATCCAGTGCTAGATGTATAGCCCTGGATTTGTTGCCTTTGTCTCGAAATCTGTATGATATGGTTTTTATTTTGCATTTTTGTAGTCAGCCTAAACTCATTAGTCTCCTTTTCTTTGTACATTGATATGCGATTCTTTGTTTTATACAGGATGGCATGTCTACTGAGATGTACATGTACAATATCATTGCTCGTGTGACAGATG
>OVAU01001169.1:0-15857 GCA_900406315.1 Biscutella laevigata subsp. laevigata
TTTCCGTGGTTCCAAGCTCATCTCCTTCCTTATCCTCGGACAAGCTTCTTTGTCTAGCCGTGCACGTATCATTTAGCAACTAACAACATGTCATCTACATAGAATAGTAGATACATGTAACCATTGTTCTTCATGTCTTTGAAGTAAACACAATGATCATACTCGCTTTTAGTGAATCCATGTTTTGTTATGATTTGATCAAATCATCGATTCCATTGTCTGGGAGCATGCTTTTATCCATAAAGTGCTTTCTGAACTTTGCATACCATTTATTTATTCTTTCCTTCAACTTTAAATCCTTCAGGTTGATCCATATAATTTTCTTCTTCGATTTTTCCATGAAGAAACAATATCTTCACATCCATTTGTTCCAATTCAAGATCAAGATTCACTGTAATGGACAAAACTACTCTGATTAAAACATGTTTGACGACATGTGCAAAGATTTCTTGGAAATTAACTCCTTCTTTTTGAGAAAAATCTTTGGCAACCAATCTTGCTTTGTGTCTTGGATCTTCAATACCAGGAATTCTAGTCTTTAGTTTAAAGATCCATTTGCAACCGATAGTCTTTTCCCGTCTGATAAAAATACCAGTTCCCTAGTTTTCTTCTTGTCAAAAGGGTTCATTTCTTCCATCATGCTTGCTTTCCATTTCTTTAGGTCCTTATGACTATGAGCTTATGTAAAGTCATTTGGTTCGACAGAGCCTATTTCTGATGCTATAATCAAGGCAAAGGCAATAAATTTTTCATCTCGAAATCTTTCAAGAGGAGTGATGTTTCTCATTAGTTTGCCTCTTGCTAGTTGGAAATTCCCGAGATTTCTTCTGGAACCTCGTCTCCATATATCTCACTTGAGAGGTCATAATATCTACCTTATTGAGTATCTTGTTTCTCTATTTCTGAAGGTTCTCTAAGATTTTCAGAGATTTTTAACTCTGACCTCTCTTTCCCTGTTCCCACATTTGTGCCTTCTCCTATGTGATCTTCATTTTGCAGATCTTTATAGGTCTTGTCTTCATCAAACATAGTGTTTCTGCTTATAACACACTTCTTTTCATTCATAAGCCAAACTTTGTATCCTTTCACGCCTTGAGAATACCCAATGAAGATTCCTTTTAAAGCTCTTGACTTTAGCTTTCCTTGATCTTTATAAACATAAAACACAGCTCAAAATCTTCTCATATGTGAATAATCAAGAGGTTTTCCTAACCAGACTTCTTCAGGTATATGGTCGTCGTTTGCTGCAGAAGGAGTTCCATTTATTACATACACAAAGGTTGTTGTAGCCTCTGCCCAAAACCTTTCTCCCATACCTGATTCATCTAAGAGGCATTTCACCTTTTCCATTATGGTTCGATTCATGCGCTCTGCAACTCCATTTTGTGGTGGGGTGTAAGGGCATGTGTTGTGTCTTTCAATCCCATGATTGCTGCAGAAGTTATTGAATGTGGAATTTGTCACATCCCTATCCCGGATTTGGATATGGGGCCAATTTTTTTAGGGTAATGATGGTCAAGGAAATGATTAAATCATGGATGAAACCTAAGAAGCAACATGTAAACAAGTTATTGATGGATATCACGAGTAAGTTATGATCTTGCATGAGGGAGTTATGAGGGCGTAGTAATGACCAATAAATGGATCATATAAACTTAGCCTCATATAGACTAGCTCATAAGCATGGGCTTAAGGAAGTAAGTGAGCTGAAACATCTGGATAAGCTGAAACAGCTAGTTAAGCTGAGTTAGCTAGAATGAGCTGGATAAACCAGCTAGGTGAGCTATGTGAGTTGACAGCTACCTCAACCTAGATACATGAGCTGATCAAGTACTCACCCAAGTTGGTGGTCTTGAGCTAAAATCCGAGCTAGGTGGACTAGTTACCTAAAACCGAGATAGTTGGACTGCGAGGACGTCACATCAAGTTCGGCCACGAAAGGGTGCATAAGAGGCCACAAAAGTGTGCGGATAACTATCCAATTGAAAGAGTGTGAATTTTCACATTGAGTGGCTGTGACCTTTCACATTGAGAGGGTGTGTCCTTTCACATGGAAAGGATGTGTCCTTTCACATTGAAACAAATGCAACTCTTGGACCATTATATCAAAGCCAAGGGAGAGAACACACTCTCAATTACCATTATTCTTACCAAAAATACTAAGGAAATCTTGCCTAAAAGGGATATGCAATGACTAAGGCATAAATGTCTGATTCGGTAATTTCAGGCAAATCATAGGAAGAGAGGAACAAAAAGAGAGGAAAGGGAGGACGTGTGATCTAGGCATGATCATTACATGATCACGATGATCTAGATTGAAGAATGACGTGGTCATAAGGATAAGAAAGAATGGGAGCAAAGGCACGGTGCAAGGAAAACCGTAGCAACCGAATGATCAACCAAGGATGTTGGTGGTCAAAGGGGAGAACATGTATGGAAGAGAGTTCCAGGCTATGAAGCCTTCTCTAATGGTCACTTAATCAGTGGGGATGGTTGGCTGAATGACTAAGCACCAACGAGAAGGGTCACTCGGAGCGATCGGTAAGTAAAAACCCCAAACGGCACAAAACCGACTGAATCTGCAAACTAGCTAAGGTAAGTCATGAACCATGAATTATAAAGCTTTATGATTGCCTAGATATAGACTGGTAGGTCTGGGAATGGAAAAATATATTCATGTTGCTAAAGCTTAGAATGGACAGAATAGGTCTAAACCAAACAGAAGCCTAGAACGGATAATGCGCTTGAGATCGGAAGAATCCGACTAAGACATATCTAATTCTAAGAGACTGTATAAAGGTGAATAAACTAATTTTTCTAAGCCATATAGTAGATATTTCCGCTGCATATAAATGGTTCGGCCAAGTATTGGCTTGAATCGAGAACACAACGGTCGCGACTTAAAAAGGCTGGGACGGGGTGTTTCAAGCCGATATCAAAGCATGCTTGTTCCTAGGACAAAGTTCCTAAGAGAACTGAGTGCGTGCCAGTACACGACCTTCTTTGGCTTTGAAAGCCAAGTTGGAAGAAGTGGACGTGGGATCAGTTCGATGAGGGCCAGGGGTCCTTGGAAAGGTCGTAGAGCCAGTGCCCTTTGGGGGCAAATGTGAAAGTCCGTAGAGCCAGTGCTCTTTGAGGGTAAATGTGAAAGGTCGTAGAGCCAGTGCCTTTTGAGGGTGAATGTGAAAGGTCGTAGTGCCAGTGCCCGTTGAGGGTGAATGTGAAAGGTCGTAAGAGCCAGTGCCTGTTGAGGCAGTAAGGATCATGTGATTCAAAATTGTCCTGGTATGGACCAAGGGTGAGGAAAAGTGGCAAGTGATAGGGACCGCGTGGATGTAGACAGGCTGACCTCGGAAAGCGGCAGACCATGGCACCACAGGTACAAAGATCACGAGTATGCCGCTAAGCCCATATCATTTTAATAAGTAAGATGTGTTGCATGAAACTTTGAATGAGACGATATTTAGCTTACCGGGAAAGGTAAAGGCAAGAAGTATCGGGAGTGTGAGTAAAAACTCATGGATGACTGATAAGAGGATTTTTGCCTCTTATTAATCAAATATACTACATAGGGTTAAATGTCGAACCAATTCGGGGCTGATTGACATACTAGGACTATGGAGAGTTCACCTAGTCTAAGTAAGATAAGGGATTGATTTGTCACTAACAATCCTAATTAAGCAATTTAACTAAAACAAAGCAAAGCACAAAAGTCTACCAAAAAGTCAACGAAACCGAATAAACTTGAAATCAAAGAAAGATAAAGCATATGTATAAGGGCTAATCCAGGCTCGTGGCAGAAACTCCTATAAGGGCAATCGAATAGGACAGTCAATTTCATGTTCATGATATTCAATTTCATCATACAATGCTTATCCTTAGTCTAAGAACTATCCAATATAGGCTAATCCAGGCTCGTGGCAGAAACTCCTATCCTATTCATGTATTCACACAATGTCTTGGTCAAATACATAAATAAGAAGCATTACAGTTCTAGTATATGCAACTACTAAATAATCCTAACACAATATCTTGGAAAGGTCTCATTTAGCACAAGTTTAACTCATTCAGGCATTTCATTGAACTCCTCTCGGGCGATAATTCTCCTAAGATCTAGATGAGAGTAGTTAAGTCTAATCTAGCATTAGACACATTAAACAAGTTAAGATATAATAAATCAAGCCCTAAGCATCATAAACAATCAATTAAAAGCCTTAATCTACCCTAATTCATAGCTTAAAATGACTACTCACACATCATGTTTAGAATACTTTGATAGTTTCTAAACATGATTTCAGAGAGAAAATAAAAGAAGGAAATGAAAATCAAAAGCATTAAAAAAAATCAAGGAGAGAAATCAAAGACGAGAAGTGCAATAGATAATCAAGTTTACAAGAGAGTTCTTAAGAAAGTATGAGAGAAAAAAAACTAGATATAAAAACTTAGAAAAATAAGACTTGATGAAAAACAAAGGTAAAAACATGACCTAGGGTTTTTGTTCTTGGCTCCCTTAAATACTTAGCCAAATTACAAATCAAGACTTGGTCTTGTGCTTCCGTGAGACGTGGACCGGTCGGGGGATGTCCGGTGTGCCATGACCGGTGTGCCATGACCGGTGTGGTTCCTCCGTAGCCTTTTCTGGGTTGTGCGCTGTTCAGTTGCACCGGTATGGCCTGACCGGTACATAAGTTATGTCCGGTTTTTGGGATCTGCACCAGTCAGGGGCTGTCTGGTGTGCCATGACTGGTGCTTATCCTCTAGTCTGCTGGTTAACTCTGAAAATGTTGACTTTTTGCACTTTTACTTATTTTGCATCCTTTTGACCCGCTTTTTGGTATAAGCTCGATTCCTCACTTGAAATGTAATATGCAATGCAAAACAACCTTGAAGACTCTAAATGTAACCAAATCTAATGCAAAACGAATGAAAACCGAGTGTTAAAACAATGAAAATCAATGCATAACAATGACTTTGGGGCTACACATGGATTGTGAGTCTGAAGATCATGGAAAAAGGAACGTCTCAGAAGGAACAAGAGAATAGTTTGGGATAGTGCATGCGGTATGTGACTTCTATGCATTGCTAGACTCGGTGAAAAACATTCCAGATATGATCCTGAGCACGAGTATGCCAGTGATCCAGTAATTGTTCCCCCTTGTTGAATCACGAGATGAGCCAAGGCGTGGATATGTTATGGTTCCCCTAGATGGATCACGAAATGAGCCTAGGCATGAACCGGTTAAAAAGTATCCGGCCATTCTAGACCATCACCAAGAAAGAGTGTTGTGTTAGAGTGAGCGGGAACTGATCAAGTGATAACGTTAGGTCAATGAGAATGACCCAAGGCTGGTCGGATAACATAATTCGTGGTTTTCTAGACTTGTGAGTGGGATCTTGCATCATGAACCAAGGACGGAACGCGACAATCCTGTAGCCCAGAACTGAAGGTGGAATGTGACATATCATGCGACCCAGAACCAAAGGCAAGACGCGACAGATCTTGCAATCCGTGACCGAAACGGGCAGATATGATGGGACTCCAGTGCTTGGCCAAAAGGTCGGAGGCAATAAGTCTCATGGTTTTCGGCCCAACAATCAAAGGCAATGAGTCTCGTGATTCATGGTCAAATGGTAGGATGCGATGAGTCTTGCGGCACACAGTTAAAGGCTAAACGGGATGCATCGACCAAGGAAAAAAGATTCAGTTCGCCCAAAGGGACTTGGTTCGGATTCGAGGACGAATCCCTATCAAGTGGGGGAGACTTGTCACATCCCTATTCCGGATTTGGATATGGGGCCAATTTGTTTGGGTAATGATGGTTAAGGAAATGATTAAATCATGGATGAAACCCAAGAAGCAACAAATAAACAAGTTATTGATGGATATCACGAGTAAGTTATGATCTTGTAAGGATCATGAGGGAGTTATGAGGGAGTAGTTATGACCAATAAATGGATCATATAAACTTAGCCTTATAAAAACAATCTCATAAGCATGAGCTTAAGGAAGTAAATGAGCTGAAACAGCTGGTTAAGCTGAGTAAGTTAGATCGAGCTAGATAAACTAGCTAGGTAAGTTATGTGAGTTGACAGCTACCTCAACCTAGCTACATTAGCTGAACGAGTACTCACTCAAGTTGGTGGACTAATGAGCTAGAATTCGAGCTAGGGGACTAGTTAGCTAGAATCGAGCTAGGTGGACTAGTTAGCTAGAACTGAGTTAGGTGGACAACGAGGATGTCGCATTAAGTTCGGCCATGAAAGGGTACATAAGAGGCCACAAAAGTGTGTGGATAACTACCCAAGTGAAAGGGTGTGACTTTTCACATTGAAAGGGTGTGACCTTTCACATTGAAAAGGTATGTCTTTTCACAAGGAAAGGATGTGTCCTTTTACATGAAAACAAAGGCAACTCTTGAACCCTTATATAAGGAGGGCACGTCCAAAGGAGAGAACACACTCTCAATTACCATTCTTCTCACCAAAAATACTAAGGAAATCTCGCCTAAAAAGGAGATGCAATGCCTAAGGCATAAATGTCTGATCCGGTCATTTCAGGTAATCAGAGGAAGAGAGGATCAAAAGGAGAGGAAAGGGAGGACATGTGATCTAGGCATGATCAGTACATGATCATAATGATCTATATTGAAGAATGACGTGGTCATAAGGATAAGAAAGAATGGGAGCAAAAGCACGATGCAAGGAAAACTGTAGCAACCAAATGATCAACCAAGGATGTTGGTGGTCAAGGGGGAGAACGTGTCTGCAAGAGATTTCCAGGCTAGAAAGCCTTCTCTAATTATCATATAGTCAGTGGGTACGATTGGTTGAATGAATAAGCACCAACAAGAAGGGTCACTCGGAGTGATCGTTACGTAAAACCCCAAACAACACAAAATCGATTGAATCTGAACACTGGCTAAGGTAAGTCATGAACCATGACTTATAAAGCTTTATGATTGCCTAGTTTTTGACTGGTTGGTGTAGGAATGGAAAAATAGATTCATGTTGCTAAGGCTTAAAACAGACAGAATAGGTTTAAACCGAACAGAAGCCTATAACGGATAATGCGCTTGGGATCGGAAGAATCCGACCAAGGCATATCTAATTCTAAGAAACTATCTAAAGGTGAATACACTAATTTGGCTAAGCCATATAGTAGATATGTTCTGCTTCGTATAAATGGTTCGACCAAGTATTGGCTTGAATCGAAGACATAACAGTCGCTGCTTAGAAAGGTCGGAATGGGGTTCTTCAGAATTGGATATCAATGGATGAACATTTTGAGATCCCCATTTATCAGCATGAATATACTTTAAAACTTCTTCACTATGATGTTACCAATGCTGGAACTGAGACGTTTGTTATTTCCCATAATACAACTCTCATAGAATTTGATCTCATTGATCTTCTTTGCATCAAGAATTCCTTTCTTCACTAGAACTTTCATGTTCTTCATACTCATGTGCCCGAGTCTGCTATGCCTCAGGGGTGTGTCATCACTTGAGGTTACATTTCATTGACTACTGCCAATTGCTTCTCTATCAAATTTATACAAAGAGCCATGAAAAGTTCCTTGTAAGGATAACTTCCCATTCTTGTAGAAACTCATTCTCCCATCTTTACATGTTTGAGTAAAGCCCTTTAAGTCCAAAGTACTTACAGAGATTAGATTTCTAGCAAGGTTAGAAATGTACCTTGCATCTGTGAGCTTTTTTACAGTTCATCTATGTGCCTTGGCTCTTATAGTTCTAATTCCTTGAACTGATAAGACACGATCATCTACTAGAAGTACTTTTCCTCCAGATATTTTCTTGAAATCTGAGAACCAATCTCTTATAGAAGTCATATGATAAGAGCAGCTTGAATCTATGGCCCATCTCTCTGTATGACTTGTATTTGAAATTGATAAGGCTTCTATGTCTTGAAGTTCATCAATCGAGATTGCAGCTTCCCCATCTTCATCATTTTCCTTCCCTTTTCTTCCTTTTTTCTGGCATATCAATCTTTCTTCATATGTGATTCTTGAACCAGACCTTGATCTGGACTTGCTCTTGTTCTTCTTGGAGGAATGTTGTCTCTTTTATTAGTCTCCTCGTATTATGTAAGCTTCACCTTGTTTGCTCGTACGTGGAGCATCTTTGATGTATGTCTCTTTTGATTTTTCTTGTGCTTATAACTTCTACTAATTGTAAAGTATCATTTCCATACTATAGTGTCTCTTTGAATTGATCATATTGTGGTGGTAGAGAACTCAGAAGAAGAATGGCCTACACTTCTTCTTTCACAGTCACACTTACACTTGCAAGATCCGAGACCACCTTCAAGAAGTTATCAACATTCTCATCAATAGATTTAGATTCAACCATTTTAAAAGTGTAAAATTTGTGTTCTAAATGTATACGATTCGGTAAATATTTCGATAGATATAACCTAACAAGAGTCGACCAAGTTTCTACTGCAGTAGTGCAACTGTCCAGTTTCTTAGGACTTTGTTTCCCACATTCAAGAAGATGAGGTTCATGGCTTTTTCACATCACTCAAGCCTCTTTTCTTCAATAACGCTTGATCGTTCTTCAAAATCTTCATCGCTTTCATCCTTCTTTCTTTTGATTTCTTTCTTCACAATCCCTGAAATGAACATATCCTTCAAACCCATTAAAGTCAGGTTTGCGAGCATCTGTTTCTTCCACATTGAGAAATCTCCTGCTCCTTTGAAATGATCTACTTCGATCTTCGTATTCGTCGAATCCGCCATGGTTGATTAGGCTCTGGTACCAATTGTAGTTCCTTACGACCTAAACAAGTAATGATCGAGTGTGAAAGTAAAGAAGAAGAGGCAATTTTGGTGACCCAGAGTCCGATCCTCTATTAAAGGATCTACTCTCTGGAGCTTGTTAAGCATAAGCGAGCTGAATCCACTATCTAAAAAAAGAGTTTACAACAGAGAGATTACAGAACTAGAAAACTCGAAGAGAAAGAAAAAGAAGAAAAAGAACACCTAGAAAACTACAACGAACAACAAGAACTCTCTCTTCTCGCACCTCTCTCTCTACAGCTAGCTCAAGAACTCTCCCACTCTTCTCTTCTGCAAATTGTCGTTAGCTCCACAACAGTAAATCTCCATTCCTTTTATTCTCACTTAGATGGAAGATAACCAACTGCAATTGGACTTAAACTAGTATCCAATAACCACTTGTTATTTTCGATTTAGATCCTACAATCTAATAAAGAAAACACTAGACAGTAACAGTTAATAATAAAATGCAAGTCAAAACATAATAGTTGCCTATGTGACAACAACATACTCAACTTGTTTTAAAGTTGTTTAAAATCCCAATATATCATAAAACCCTCTTCTTTATTGGTGTGTGCTTCCAATGTTGAACTAATTTAGCACAAAAAATTTCTACATGAATACTTTTAGATTTTTGTCAGAAATTTTTTGATTTATAGGTCCAAATAAAAATAAAAAGATAGTAATTCAAAGTAAGATAATAATTGAACTACAAATTAAATAAACGGAAACATACAAAGGCAAAGAAATAAAGAAAGAAGCAAACAGAGAATCGAAATTGTTTCATATATTTTGTTGACAATAGGTAGATCATTGAACGTCGATGTCAGCATCACTAGTCAATAGAACAATTACAAATAGCTCAAGAACAAGATGACTGAGAAATTCTCTTCTATTTCTATATACTCTCTCTCTAATTTTTTCTTATCTCATTTTAATGACATTATTTATTATTGATAGACTTTTATTGTCACAGGTAAGATATTATTAGATTTACAACTTTGACAACAAAACACCCAAAAAACCAAAAGAAAAAGATACAGATGATTTTTAAACTTCTCTAGAATCCAAAAGCAAAACAGACTGTAATCAGGCAGGACTTTCTAAACTTAGATATGATTGATAGCGATCCCCCCTACTTACATTCAAAGCTATCAACATAACATGTTTATTAGCCAAGCGATCGACATAAGAGAAGGAAATAATGTGAAATCTTCGTGAGAGAATTTTAATTTCTGTAAGGCAATTCTGCGGTCGAGGCCAATCCCTTGGGTTATTGATTACATATATAGCATTCATGTTTGATGATTCAAAGATAACATAATCATACCTTAGATCGAGAAGGCTTTGAGCCGACCAAATGATGCCTGTAATTTCTGCTTCAGTTAATGAAGGGTCTGGTATCATCACATGTCTAGCCTGATAATGAGATGCTCTTGTATCATCTCGAGAAACCCAAGCAGCGCCTGACAGATGCCTATCTCCTCGCCAGACGACATGTACATTGCATTTGAATGTGCCTAGAGAGGGTCGCATCCAATGAGTCTGCATCTTTGGAGAAAAATTGTTGTTATTATGTTGTAGAAGACTAATCAATTGCCTTGAATATGTGAAAGCTCTTTGAACAACAACTTGGATATCCACTTGCTCATTTCGGAAAACAAAAGCATTTCTACGTTTCTAAATCTTCCACAAAAGCCAAGCTATATACTCATTCATAAATTGTGGTGTTTGAGCATGTGCCATAAGATTCAAAAGAAACGTTAAATTATGAATAATATTTGATGTGAATCCACCATTTGGCAACATAACGTTAGCCAATGCAAGTGTTTGTCTTACATGATCACACAGAAATAAGGAATGATTGATTGTTTCAATCTCTCTTTGACATAATGTACATGTTGCATCAATGGGAACATGCTTGGATTTTAGTCGCTTTCCAATACCAATGCTCCTGTAACAGCCCTCCACTAGAACAACTTAATATTTGATGGTGCTTTAATATCCCAAATTCTGGATACTGTCACAATAAAGTTATTTATCTCAGTCCCTTGATGTTGTAGTGAAACAAACCAATAGCCACTCTTCACCGTGTATATCCCATTGAGAGTAAATGGCCAAACATAACAGTCCCAGATTGTAGAATTGGCGTGTATTTTCAATATTCGTTGAACCTCAAGAGAAGCGAACAAATACTCCAACTTTTGTTGATCCCAATTCCCATTATCATCCAAAAGATCACTAACCAATAAGGACATAGCTTCAATATTAGAATTAAGTAAGGGAGGCCTTGGTCGATCAACAATAATCCAGTTTTCACAGCAGACCATAGTATCTCGACCATTTCTTATATCTTTCAGAATTCCTGCTTCTAAGAGTTCCTTTCCATACTGAAAACTGCACCAAACATAGCATGGACGTCTTCCCACAACACTATCCAAAAATGAAGATGATTTGAAGTATCTTCTCTTATAAACTTGTGCAAGTAAAGTGTCTTGATGATAGATAACTCGTCATGCTTGTTTCGCCAATAATGCTTGATTAAACTTTGAAATGTCCCTAAATCCTAAGCCTCCCATTGACTTTGGCCTGCATAATCTTTTCCAAGAGTGTCAATGAATTCCATGACTTTGCAGACTTGTATTCCACCGAAACTTTGAAAGTAATTTATAGTCTTGCTATGATGTCTTGTTAATTGATAATAAAGTCATAGCATACAAAGGCAATGAGAGAGAGCAACATATTTCAGTAATACCTCTTTACCTTCTAGAGATAATGTCTTTGTCTCCCAAGAATTGAGTCTGGACTTTAATCTTTCTATTACAAAGGCAAGAAGTTCCTTCTTCGATCCACTAAAACAAGGCGGTAAACCCAGATAAGCACTGTGTGCTCCTTCCTCCTATGGAATTTGAATAAAAGTTGACAATAATGCGCAATGGTATTGGTCAATATCCTTGCCAAATTTAACAAATGACTTCTGGTAGTTAATTAAATGTCCTGATGAACTCTCATAAAGACGAAGACATCTAAGTAACTCTTGACACTCTCAAAACAACGTTGCACGACAACTGAATAAGATATCATCAGCAAATAGTAGTTGTTGGATTGAAGGCCCCATCTTTGAAATACGTATCCCATGTAGTGATGACTCCAACTCAGATCGTTTCATAATATGCAACAGTGACTCAGTGCAGAGGATGAATAGAAAAGGCGAGATGAGATCTCCTTGTCGAAATCCTAGAGTGGGTACTATCACACCATGGGATTGACCATTAAGTTGAACTGAATATGTAACTGTAGTAACACATTTCATAATCCACGATATCCACTGTGTAGCAAACCCAAAACGATGTAGAAGAGTACTAAGAAAACCCCATTCAACCCTATCAAATGCTTTTGACATATCTGTTTTAAGAATTAATCAATCCATTTGACGAGGAGGATATGTCATGATCGCATGATAAATTTCATGAGCCAGTAATATGTTATTAGAGATCAACTTACCAGTCATAAAAGCACCTTGAACAGGAGATATTAATTGAGGGAATATTGCCTTTAATCTATTGCAAAGCACTTTGGAGACTATCTTGTAGGATACTGGGCAGAGACTAATAGGCCTGAAATCTGTCATCTTATTTGCATTGTGAGTTTTCGGAACCAGGGTAATTAAAGTGTAGTTCCATTCTTTTTTTTTTTTTTTGTCGAGTGTAGTTCCATTCAATATGCAGCAAATTGCACGAGAAGAATCTCTTCACCTCAGATATTATAGGTGAACCAATAATACTCCAATAATGACGTCTTGAGTGAGATAATGATGATATTTGACGAGAATGTTTTCTTCTTCTCAAACTCCAAACTTTTCCATAGATTGCGAATACGACATTCTAAATTTTAACTGACAAGAACGTCCCCATCGAGACAAGGAACGTCTACAAGATGATATGTTATCCATCAGAGAACCTGTTGTGAAAGTCCAAGCCGCCCTTACTAAACCATATGTAGCTCGTTTGCATTGCCAACATTTATCGAAATAGAACAACTTTTGATGAGCAGAGGGTTCTTGAAGGAAATATAACCGTAGTGGCATATGATCCTAGGATGATCAATCCAAATATTGATAATGTGAATGCGGGTATAATTGAAGCCAACTATAATTACCAAAGGTCCTATCAAGACGACATTGCACCCATTGCTGAGATCTCCATCTTGCCCATGAATATGAATTTTCAGAATTGGGTAGATCATGTAAACACGAGTCATTGTTCTAAATTCTGATAATGATGACTCAAGACGAACCACTCTCCTAGCTTTTCTGAAGCAGTTATAAGCTCGTTAAAATCACCAATCAATAACCAAGGATTATGTCGATTGGAACTAATATGCATTAATTTATTCCAAACTAGAGCCCTTCTAGATCGAATTGGATCTCGATATATAAAACTTAAGTTAAATAACAAAGCTCCCAGTTGAACTTCACTACAAAAAATATGATTTTTCTTAGCGGCCAAAAACCGTTATCGTGAGCTACCATGACGATTACTTAAGCGCTCTCACAATGCCGTCATAGTAGGTCTGACACTTAATATAGTGTTTTTTGTCTGCTATGATAAATGTTTTTATGATAACATGTTTTCGTCTGCAATTGTTTTATTTTTATAATAGCGTCTTATAATTGTTATTAAACTATGAATAATAATAATTTTGATATTTCATTTCTGTAGCATTTGGTTTGTATTATAATTAGTTTGTACCTAAAGTAGTTTGTTATACAAAGATAGTAAATGATTTGTGTCAATAATATCTTATAATTACCCGAAATATTTGTAATATAATCATTTATAATCCGATTTTTTTATAATTATTATTTATTTCTGGAATATTTGTAATGAGAATATTAAAAAAACTATGTATTATATAAATATCATAATCTATTTCCATGTTTGCAAAATAGTACAAAATCATAAACATTAGCTGCATTTCATTCTACATTTCCATGCTAAGTGTTTTGTGTCTTTCTCTTAACTGAATATGTATGAAATCTATTAGCATTACAGATGAATCCTCTATATGCTAAAGTAACACATTTTGTTCCAAATGCCAACCACCTTATCTTCTTATAATAAGCTTGTGTTGAGTCTAAATGAATATGTTGCAGGAAAATCAAGACAATCGAACAATTGACTAGAATAGTACATAATCGAAGTATCAAACAATCGACTAAGACTCAAACAAGAACATAGTAATTTCGATATATAAGAGACTAAACAACACGAAAGACCATCAGTACTACAACAGTACAATATCATGAAACAGACAGTTCAATATCATAAAAAAATACAAGCAGACAATCAAGTCAGCCTAATGTCATGGAAAAATTGACCAAGTCAGTTTAATATCATTTGCAAAGACAATCAAACAATTAAACAATCGACCAAAACAATCAGACTAAAGACATATTAAATAATCGTTAAGATGAAAAACTTTTTTTTACCCACTTTGCAAAATGCTCAGTATGGTTCTTCCACAACAATATTTCATTCCTAGCACATCTACCATCATTAGCTTGTAATTCTTCCAAATGCATCCTTATTTTACAATATACAACAGTTAAGGAAAAATAATTTAGAATGTATATATAGCTGAGACAGAAAGGGTAATCTCTTACTAAACATAGGGATCCATAGAAGCCATGTTAAAGGGTAATCTCTTACTGAACATAGGGATCCATAGAAGTCATGTTCATTAGCACATAGCGTTGTGCATTGTCTCTATCTTTATCTGCAAGGGTGACCTCAATACCTTTCTGTAGTGGTCTACCTTCAACCACCATTCCATCATCCTCAATATCTTCATTCCGATTAACTGCTTCTTGAACCGGAACCAAATTTTGAAGGAACTTTAAACAAAATGCAATGCATTCTCCAGATAAGTAACCCTCAGTCATACATAAGCCTTTAGTGTTTTCATGTACATATAACTCAGTCAAAAAATATGAATATTAGTCAAACAAAGAAGGATAAGATACATCGAAGGAAATGAGTACATCTTACCTTTCAAAGGGATACATCTATTGAAAATGTACGGTCCTCCCAAACGTGCCTCTTCTGATAGGTGTATTGGAAGGTGGAAAATGATATCAAAAATGTATGGAGGAAAGAACCGCTCCAGTTGACACATTGTTTCCACAAACTCAGTTTCCATTGATAAAAGTTTATCCGAGTCAATGATACGCAGACACAACCTGTTAAAGTAATTGCATAATCTGTTTATGGCATTCCTAGGTCCTCTATGTAGCAAACCTCTTATTGCAGTTGGGTAACAAGTTCTGCATTAGCACATGATGATCATGCGACTTCAAACTACCTATATTTAGACAATATTCATCAGGGCCTCTGAAGTTTGATAACCTTTTGCAGAAAATGGTCTTCTCTAGCTTGGATAACCAATAGGCTGCTTGAGGTAAGTACGTTTTCTTTCCCCTCACCTTTGTGTGCAAGTGATTTCAGATTCCAATATCTTCTAAGTCTTTTATTGCTTTTAAAACATCTTTCGACTTAGAACTTTGCATCAAGATAGACAATACAACATTTGACACATTCTTTTCGACGTGCATCACATCAATATTGTGACGAACCAGCATATCCTAACATAGGAAACAAAAAAATGTTTGGCATATTATACTACAAAAAGCAGAGAATATAGTTTAATTGATATACCTTCCAGTAAGGCAATTCAAAGAATATTGACCTCTTCTTCCACCGCCATAGATCATTTGATTCTTCATACTCTTCTTCTTGTACCATCTCATCATCCACCAAATCAGTTCTTTTTCTTTTACTTTCTCTCTGTACGGGTTTACCGAAATCATTCTTAAACTCTTTAAGTGATACACGCGTGGCCACCCTCAAGCTTGGAGCTAGAGGAAACAACCCGGATGATCTTGACCCGAAGTTTGCACATGATTTGAAGCTTCCTTTGGAGCTATTTTGGGAGATGATTGAAGACTANTCCCGAAGTTTGCACATGATTTGAAGCTTCCTTTGGAGCTATTTTGGGAGAT